>JAPMOB010229269.1:0-12961 GCA_029875015.1 Lepomis gibbosus | reverse complement strand
CACAGTCTTCATCAGTAAACGGCGTTTCCTCACACTATTGTAATCACGGTACTTCGGTCACATGGTAACAGGTGGCTGTGTGTTCGGCCTCAGTACAGTCATTTGGTATAATCTACACATATATTTGGCTTTATATATACACACACACACACAATTAATATTACTGCTGTTTTTCACTAAATACACCTCACCTACAAATACGAAAAACACATAACGTATGGCTTCTAGTTACAGTCCAGGCTCACCACACTAAACTCCTCCAACAGCCCACACGCGTCTCATGTTCTGCCTGTAAGACTCATGTTCTAATGGCTTTGTTGATCATCTGTGATGAACACAGTGGGAGACATAAAAAGTGTGTCGCGCTCACATTTCAGTTATAGTCCCCTCTCCTGATTGGCTGCTGATGCCACTGTCGGCTGAAGATTGATTCACACTGAACGGCAGCAAGGGGAGCGAGTGAGGTCATTTTAAGACAACAATCTGATTGGACTGACGCAATGCGAGTGGACTCTCTGCTCGTGATTCCTATTGTTAGGGCGACAGTCTATACGGCCACTTGTTATCGCCTGACCGGGCTACCGGACTAAGGTATGTGATGGCACCTGAACCAACAACTACGTGTTCTGATGAAGCCCACATGAATTGTGGTTGAAATCTCTGAAAAAAAATAGTAGGTGGAGCTTGACTTGAGATCGTTTTGTTCAAGTATATCAATCATGTTAATATAAAAGTGAGCCGTCAGTGATTCAGTCAGTATTGGCTTTGTATCAGTGCAAAGAGTCGGGAGTTAACACAAACTAAGGAGAGCAAGAACCTGCTGACAGTGCGTCTGTGTTTTTTGTTTTTTTTCTTCATACAATACATGTCATGTTGAAATCGCCTCATTTTGAGGCAGACGAACAAAAAGCTTCCAACAGGAGACCTCACATGAACCGTCATCCTCCTCAGTGCTGTATATGGCTTTCTCAGGGGCAGCAACAGTCATCGCTGCTCACGCATCACTCCCTTTTAGTGGCATCCGCAGAGAATCACTACAGCGTAAACTGAGTACATTCACGAAGATACATTTAAAAAAAAAAACTAAATTCTTTGTTTCTTAGTGAGGGCTGCAGCTATGCAAGGATGGGAATTTGATGGTAAAAAACAAAACCAAACACCATCTTCCATTTTGGCCTGTCATACCGAAACATAAGAGGTACCGTAAATTTAAAACAAGCGTTCTCATCGGCTAATAACAGCGTTCTGTTTTCCTTCAGTTATTTTGCTCAAAGTGATTTTAACCAGAAAAAGGGAGTAGAGGGCAGTGATGGCTTTGACTCAGTAGCACACCACGAAATGCACTAGAGAATACGATTGTCAACTCAAAACATACTGGACATATATGGAGACAAACTGCCGTAATAAAACAACCAATTCACAAGATTAGAGAGATTTTGGCTTTGTGGAAATAACATTCACCTAATAACTTGCTGGAACCAGTTTGTGNGCTGTAGGCCTCGAAATGTTTGAATGTAAACCTAGGTTTCAAACTTACAACGTAAAACAAAAGCAAATTTTAAATCAAATCCTGTTCTGCACAGAGGGCTGAGGGACACGCCGGCAGCTTTTTTCTAAAACAAGTTCAGCAGCGGACAACTAAGAAAAGCCACGCTGGATGAACATACAGTCGGAAAAGTTCTGCGACTTTGAATTAAATTTTTTTTTTTTCAGCTTCTATATTTCTGAGTCATTTAAGAGACACAAAAATAAATAAATAGCATGGGCTGTGGCAGTGAGTTTACTTATTCACCGTTCTCTTTGGGATTATCTTCAGTTCGACTGGCACTTAGGTTGGCCGCTTCCCTTTGGCCCTTCTGGCTTGAACTTCCAATCGAGTCCAAAGCTGAATTCACATCTTTGCTGACCTTCTCCCGAGTCTCCTCCTGCACTGGCTCTCCGTTAGCCTGCATATCTATCCCATACACAGCCTTCTCCCCGTTCAGTAGGAGACTGTGCTCATCCACCTGGATCTCTTGGCTTTCTTGCACCTCCTCTAGCTTGCGCAGGATAATCGGAAGCTTTGCATCTGCATCCGTATTCTCCAGCAAAGCGATATCGCTCTCCTCGTAGCGAGGCAGCGGAGCGCCCTCCTCTAGCTTTTTCTCAAAGTGCAGACGTTTGGCCCGTCCGCTGGCCGACGCCTTCTCCAGGATCTGCTTCTCGGCCAGGCGGAGCTGGATCGCCACGCGGGAATGGAGAGATAGATCAGGTTTCTCGAGCATGGAGCGGTCCTCCTAGGAGAGTCCAGGCCAGGAGTTAAGAGGTGAAGAAAAAGAGAAGAGGGACGGAAAGATGACAACAGGTCATAAGAAAAAGGGACAGTGGCTATTCAGAGGAGGTATAAACAGTCTTGGCGACCTTTCGTACCTTGTTTGAACCATACTGAACCGTTGTCTCCCTCTTCAGACACCCCAAATTATAACTTTCAACATAACTGAAATTCCGGCCGACTGACCTCTGAGGTGGTCTTGTAGGTCTTGAGCAGCAGAGCAGCTCGGGTTTCGAGGAAAGTCCACAACTTGATCTCGTTCTCCCAGCTGACCGGGAACTCGCTGTTACCCAAGGTGAAGATCTTATTGATGGCACGGTCTCCGAGCAGGTAGTCCTTCAGCTCCTCTGGAATTAAACTAAATGTTAGCATCTCTTCTAAAGAAACCAAAGCCACTGTAAGATCTCATAGCACTTTACATATGGAGCAGGTCTAGACTCTTTGTAATATAAACTACAGAGATGTAATAAGGTGCTATGAGTTCTTTAACGTATAAGGTCATAAATGCTGCTAACTGCCACTGCTAGTTAGCTTAGTTAGCCATACAGCTAACTGAGCGGTCCTATTAGGCGACTGAGTCACATGGCAGAAGGATGAAACTTCTGAAATGGACACTATTAACTATAAACACAATACGTACACGTCTTTGCCAGGACTGGAACTTCTTGTGTCCAAATCTTACACATTGCACCTTCCGACACTGTGCGGTTATATCCTGAACATTTCGGTGAAGATCGACTTTACATGGTTGCGTGGGAAGGTGAAAGAGGGGAACTGCACACTGTTGCGTGCGCACATGATTCCATCATGTCACATCTGTTAGGAAACTTTGACACACGCGCAAGAGATGCTGTACACCCCAACACACACACAGTCGCACACATCCAAAGGCGTTGGGGCCGTTTTAAAAATTAACATGCAGCAAAAAAATGTGAATAATATATCAAACAGGGTCCTGAAGAGGAGCCCTGTGACAGAGGAGGATGTGGCTTGTGTGGTTGGGGATTTATGACACCGGTGCCATTCTGCATAACATGCCGATGAATATTGCAAATCCCGGTGGATTGCTCCTTCCACACATCTGGTGGCCTGCCTTGATCAATTAACCAGCCCAGGAATGGACAGGCCTTGCTCTTCCCCTCTCTTTCCCCTCTGCCTCCACCTCCTCTCCGTCTCTTCTCCACCGTCTCCACCGCTCAAGTGCGAAGGAAGCAGTCGCTTGCTGCCGGTCTCGGAGGAGAGTCGGAAACTGGTGTGTTGATGTGATGTGTGTGCCACCGGGTTTGTGGTGTCGAGGTTCTACACTGTTTGTGTGTGTGTGTGTGTTGGAGCATCTATCAGTGGCTTACCCTCTGTCATGCAGAACACTCTGAGGAAGGCTAGAAGCTGGGCTGAAATAGGGGGTTCATTACAGTGCAGAGCGAAGATACAGGACCTGAAAACACACAGACCAACAAAAATCTGAGCATGTACCTTGTTGACATATTTGACACAAATATAAGAGACTCTTCATTTAGCACAATAAGCCTGCGATACACATTCTGTACTAAACTGCAGACAGATGGTAAAGAAATAGTTCTAGAAACATTTTGTTGAGATGAGAAGATTGATCCCGTGTTTTCAGTACAGCTGGACTCAGGAGGTGGTTAGCCTAGCTTAGCTTATAGGCTGGGCACAGCGGGAAACAGCTAGACTGGCTCTGTCACGAGATGAAAAATGTGGCCACATGCAGGGACTACTTCTTGATGAGCAACAGCCGGGTGCAGTGACTGTGCGCCGCTTCCTGGAGTCAAAGCGCCTTCCTACCTAGAGGGGGCGGCTGTTGCTAAGGAGGTCGGCCAATACATCGGCAGAGTGGCGGGTTCGATCCTCTGCTTCTCCAGTTTGCATGTGGGAGTGCCCTTGGGCAAGATACTGAACCCCAAATTGCTCCCGGTGGCTTTTTTTTTTTTTATAGTTCTGTTTATGTACGGGTTAAACAAACAAGCTATAACACATACAACATGGTCAGTAGTGAGCATTAGAGTTGGTAGGCTGTACTTTTTATCTTTGAAGAGAGCCAGGCTAGCTTTGGGCTACAGGGATCAACAAATCTGAAATGTTGAGCTTTTCCACACAAATAAGCTTGATTTCCGCAAAAAAAAAAGGTTTGATTGTACGAGCGAGGACACCAGCTCTGCCTGAATGTCGTCCGACTGCATCAAATCTAATTCTTGTGTTTCCTGTGTCTCTCTAAACATAATATTAATTTGCTGTTTGAGGTATTTCTCAGGATGGTGAAAAGCCAGCAGCGCCACAGAAAAGATATGAAACAAGTGAGATCCAGGACTCCGCAGAATCCATTCCACATCATAACATTACACACCGAGGTAATTTGGGAGAGGACAATATTTTTTTCCCCCCCATTTCAGCAAAGTGATCGATGTGGCGATCGGTAGCACAGGGTCGACGTTATTACACCGCACAAACGCATTACAGCCGCCTCCCCGCTCCTCCTATTGAATTATCCCTCTGTCCACTGCTCCAGCAATCCAGCTCAGGAAAGTTAACTCCGGGTAGAAAATGCTGTACTCTAATGCCCTGCCTGTTTAAAGGTTTTGCAGACTTGGGAAGAAGAGCTAATTACAAACTTGTAAATGAATAGTCAGATGTGCTCACTTAATTCCACTTATCAGACTGTTAAAAGACTAAAGTAGAAGCAAAAGGAGTGGATTCCACGTTGTAAAAAGAGTCTGATGATAGCAGCCGCTCAATATCTCGAGGCCCGCTTCCTTTGAAAATGATCTACGAGCATATCTGTCAGTTTAATGGAGCACCCCGGCAACAACAGGGATTGTTTCATTTAATTTCCACTGTTGAGATTTAGACTGTCATCAATAAGAGATTAAAAGGCGTCTGATTAAAAATGCCGAGCAGAGAATGCTGCATAAAATTAAGGGGCTAATGATAAAATGATTAAGCTTCTTGGTGATGAAAGTGTTGGGGCGGATGGTAAATTGATACTTGGTGGGGTGGGAGAGAAGAAAAGAAACCTGCTGCAACATTTATATTATGTGTTTCAATTACGCCAAAGGGGGGCCTAATTGGTTGAAATAGCTACTGTTGGAAGACAAAAGTGCACCGTGGTTCTATAAAAAGGTTGACGGAGTTAGACGTGAACCTGAAGCTCTCTTTGACCCATATTAAAAGCTTTAGAGTAAAATGCACCAAGTTCGCAGATTCACTCATTTACGAGTGTTTGTAGATAAGAGATAAAGAAGAGCAATGTTTGTCGTCGGACTGGAGAATAAAAAGCTTGTAAACGTACGCTGGGATGCCAGCTCGTGCCAGCACTTCGGCCTTCATGGCGTAGAGGCGCTCGCTCTTACTGACGCCCAGCTTGATCTTCACTCGGTCATGGGCGTTGTCTTGGAAGAAGAAGCCGTTGTGGATGACAAACTCGGCGTTGGATCTCGTGCCATAGAAGATGTAGATCTACAGGGAGAAGAAATCGTCAGCATGAAGTTATCACCTGCCTGGACTGCATGCATTCAGGGAGCAGCCTTTTAATACACGGCAGTTTAACCCTTTCAACCACAAACCTCAGTCTTATTTTATTCCTCGCATTCTTTGCCTGCATTACCCCGCAACAGGAAATTGGGTATGTTATCCCCCCTCCCACTTTTGCATCAAGTCCCACCATACTGTGCTGTGATTGGCTAGGTGCACCGGTTTCTCTGTTGAATTTTCAGCAATCCCGAAACCGAACACTATGCAAATCCAAACACTACTGAGACGGACATTCCAACACTTCTAACAACGCAAACAAATATATTTTAAATCCTTTTATGTACAGAGGGGATGCTACTCTGCTCAACTCTGGGGCTACGTTCAGACTGCAGGCCTTAATGCTCAATTCCGACAGAGCTCCTTGCTTAACTCCTTGTTCGCTTCGGTTAACACGTTTTTCATTGTCCTCTCACGGGTCATATCTTCCTGAATTATGACAAGTCTTCACAACTTTCCCCAGCTGTCCGCTCGGACAAGTAGAATGCACGTAACTCAGAAGAGAGCTCCGGTCCGTGGATTTTAGGTATAAGAAAGGAAATTTGTGAGCAGATGATAGCGAGGTAGAGAAGGAAGAGAGCCAAATGTTTAATAATGGCTTTCTGTGGAGCTTTTTCGTTCACGGCGGCTCCGTCTGCAGCAGAACTGCTGCTCTACAGTGACGTCAAAGTCGCATCAAATGTCCAGACTGAGGTCGCGTTTAAAAAGATGCGATCTGTTTCGGATTTGGACCACATATGGAAGTGGCCCAATTCCGAGCTGAAAAGATCAGATTCCATGTGACTTGGCCTGTTCACACCGTCAGAAAAACCAGATCTGAGTTACATATGGGCAAAAAAAATCTGATTTGGGTCACATTGGCCTGCAGTCTGAACGTAGCCTAATTTAACCCCTTGTTCTTCTCAGCATCAAGTTTTTTTTGTAGTAGCACAAAATTAATCTGATTTTAAAAGTTTTGAATTTGAAATATTCAATCTGAATATTGTATGACACATTTGAAATCATATTTCAAAGAGAGAAATTTAATTTACCTTGAGTATTATTTCAGTTTTGGTGGAGTTCCAAATTAAATTTCTCAAAATTCTCTAGATCAGAATAGAAGAGCTCTGATTCAATCCAATTCTTTTCAAAGAGCTTCCTCAAAATGCAAGGCTTTCTGGGTATTTAGGCCACGAGGGCAGCTGTGTGGTCTCTCCCATTTTCTCAGGGCTAACAAAAGAACGCGTGTCACAGCAACTATTTCAATGTGAATGGATTGAGGGGAGCGGCAATGTTTCATACAGGGCTTTTCAGTTCCCTCCGCTGTTCACTGAAGACACTGGGTTCCCACCTGGGTTCTCATAATGTAAACAGGAAGTAGATCAATAAGTCAGGCGGAACAGGTGTGACAGACAATAAGGACCAGAGTGTGAGTGGAAGGAGAGTGCAGGCCTCTTCTCACCTGGTCGTTCTCCTTGTAGTCCTGCAGTGCCACGCATTCACAGCGATCATCCTCCAGGTTGTAGCCGGTGGTGATCTGCAGATCGACAATTCCACCCTTACAAGAGCTCAATAAAAACATTTTAAATGTTCGTCACAGAGGTTTTTCTGGCCATGCAGGATTGTGTGTGTATGTTTTGATTTGTGAAGGCAATGTTTTCCCACTTGATGATATTGAAAGCATGTACTTCTGGAATATCCAAATCTATCACAACACTGATTCTTTAACCCTTGTGTCCAAAGATGGCAGAAGTCAAAAACATTTCTTCATCAGTTTACAATAAAGTACTGTCTGTGTGTGTGTGTGTGTGTCTGTACCAGTCCATTTGTGTGGTTACACATGTCCCAGAGGGGGATGAGGGCCAGAGTTACCCGGCTGCCATCTTCAGTAGGGATCTGGTTCTGACGGGTCATCACCGAGGACACCGCCCACCTGTCACATACAATCAGCCAATCACTGCTTGTTACAGGGAAGTTAATTTACATCCTGAACAGCAGCAGCTCTTGCTTCATGAAGGCGAAGGAAGCAGGGAGGATGGGGAGAGAAGGAAGGAGGACAGATTGAAGGAAGAAATCATCAGCGGCCCATTTTCTCTACTTTAACCTGAGATAACGTAGCTTCTTGGATAACTCCAGACGAACCGGTCTGGCTGTTAACTAGGAGTAGGGGAAACACTTAAGATCACAATTCTGAATTCAATCACGTGCTGGATATTTGATTATTCTATTCAGTTTTATTTATAGTGCCAATTCCTAACAGAATGACCTCATGGTCATATAGAGCAGGTCTAGACTGTACTCTATGTAATATACAAATTACAAATGACTGAACACAAGGAATAATTTATATTTCCGCACTATGTCAACAGAACAGAAAAAGTGGGAACGCGCCCAGTGCTGCACCTGCAGTCATCTATACTCCTTCAATGAAAGGGGGGGCTCATTTTAGATCCATCATGTCAAAAGGGAGGAAATATGCAAGCTCTGCAAGATGAAGGTGAAGTACAGCGTTTCACATTTTTCACACGTTAACATTTTGTTACGTTACAGCCTTATTCTAAACTCAATGACATTCATTATCTTCCTCAAAAATTCTACAAACAATACCCCATAATGACAATGTTAAAGATTTTTGTTTGAAATCTTTGCAAATGTATTAAAAATAAAAAGTCATTTCTCAGCAGTTTCTCCCATTCTTCTTTGCAGGACCTCTCAAGCTCCATCAATTTGAATGGGGAGCGTCGGTCCACAGCCATTTTCAGAGCTCTCCGGAGATGTTCAATCGGGTTCAACCTTGGCTCTGGCTGGGCCACTCAAGGACATTCACAGAGTTGTCCTGTAGCCACTCCTTTGTTACCTTGGCTGTGTGCTTAGGGTCATTTTCCTGTTGGAAGATGAACCTTCGCCCCAGTTTGGAGGTGCACAGCGCTCTGGAGCAGGTTTTCATCAAGGACGTCCGTACGTTGCTGCATTCATCTTTCCCTCGATCCTGACTAGTCCTCCCAGTACCTGCCTTTCCAGATCATGTCCAATAAACTGAATTTACCACTGGTAGGTGGACTCCAATCAAAACATCTCAAAGATGATCAGAGGAAACAGGATGCACCTGAGCTCAATTTTGAGCGACATGGCAAAGGCTGTGAATACGTGCTTTTTATTTTGGATAATTTTACAAAGATTTCAAATAAACTTTCATGTTGTCATTATGGGGTTAGAAGAATTTTTTCATCTATTTTGGAATAAGGCTGTCACATAACAAAATGTGGACAAACTGACGTGCTGTGAATGCTTTCCTGTATTTAGAGAATTCTACAAACATAAAAAGCCAGAAATGATTTCATTTCCAACGACCTGCACCTGTACAGTGTTGTGGATAATGGTGGGTTTCCTTGGTACTAGTGTAGCAACAGAGTGCTACATACAGAACCAGCACAGCAGGGCACACGTAGACCAACTGCTGTCTCTACTCAAGAGTCCACACCTTCAGCCTGCAACATGTTTCCCAGTGACTGCAGTTACCTTTACAAACAAAACGGCTGTGTACATGTTTGTTCAGTCAGACGGTCTCCTCCATCAAACGCACCCTAGTGGATTAGTAATATTATTTCTTGTGTCATGCACCTGCTCGAGTGGCTTATAAACCACAAAATAAATACAGCTGCAGTGGTGAAACATTTGTCAATTTTAACCAATTGGCCGAAATGTAAATTGTGATGGATGTTTAGAAAGGGCTGGACGATACGGCCAAAAATATTATCACGATAAGTATCAAATCGTTATTTCTTTCATGTTTAAAGTCTGATTTTTGCTCCTGAGGTAAAGTTGAAAAAACCTGATGGGTAACTGGGGTTTAAACTTTTCTTTATGGTCAGAACACTTGATGCCAGTGGATCACTTAGCCAATCTGAGGCAGCAAATTCAAAACAATTACGATAAAATCTTTGTCAACAAATCTTTTTTTCAGTCCTTTGTCTTCAATAAAATAAACATCTTAATAAAAAATTCCTACTTTGTGTATGATTCAAGTGACCAGTGAATATTGTATATTCATTGAACATCTGTTATATTTTTATTGAGAAAAATATTATTGCGATAATTATTGTTACTGTTTTATCGTCCCGCCCTATGTTTAGAACAGACATTCAATTTTACTGTTTCTCAGGTTTCTTCCAACCTGTCTGATCACCTGAATGCTGTTTTTTTTGTCCCATCTAACTTCTTTTTAGCAATGTCTCCGTGTTCTGTGATCTCAGTGCAATGTTACTATTATCAATTGGAACGATGGCCAAACCTATGAATATAAGACCTGCGTGGCGATAAACTAGAATAATTCTTTGCATTTGTTTATAGAAAAAACTTGCATAAACAGGTAGAGGATGATGCCACCGATCTAAAAACAGGCCCATTCTGCGCACACACACACACACACACACACACACACACACACACACACACACTGACCTGTAGTCATCAAATGTGAAGCTGTCCTTCAGGGGCAGTTTGCTGGCGGCGGGATGAGTCTGGGGATGGAGGGAAGAAGATGGACGAGAGGAAAACGGGAAAAAGAAGGGGGAAAAAAAAAAACACGAATCAGAATTCTGAGGAATTTCATTATGCAGGTATGCTGGAGGGGGGCTGCCTGACAGGGACGCCTAACGAGAAGGACTGGGAGTAGGGGGCCACCGCTGGGGCGCGCATCTGTGTGTGCGCGCGTGTGGTCTGTTGGTGCAGTGTGACACTCGCCCCCCCCACATACATCACTGTCAACTTAATTTGTTGTAGCCAGCAGCCGTCATAAATCTGCCTCATCAGGTTGGGCCTGAAACGGGGCGTGTGTGTGTGTGTGAGATTGTGTGTGTGTGTGTGCTGTGTGTCCATCGATGCCACGGTTTCTCCATTTAAAGCCACAGTCGCCACCTAACCTGAGCCACTGGCAAACACTCCTGAGCTTAAGCAGCACGGAGGAACACCTAATGAAGACAAGGAGGAGACGGAGAGAAATGGACAGAGGGGGAAAAGAGCGAGAACTAAGTAAGAAAGAGTAGAAGAAGAGAGAAAGAACCAATGTGAGCCTATAGCTGTGAGTCAGCTGTAAGCACATAAAGAGGAACTGATTGATGACTGATGTCATTTATTATCATTTTGATACGCTAATAGCCTGTTAGCCCGCTTGGCCCCCACAGGACCATCCAGCCGAGTCTGCAGCTTTAGAATAAAGGAATAGTTTTGTTGCTGAGAGTTAGATGGAGGTCTGGGCAATCACTCTGTACACACAAGTTTCTTTTCTCAGTTAAACGGTTACATAAATGATAGCTGGCTGCATTAGCCGTCTTAGCGCCTGCCACATTTTTTGGGACTGCCGTGACTCCAGGTGGCTAGCCGGCTCTGGCTAGCAAATGTAACGGTCACATTTAAAATGGGAACAGACTGAAAAATGTCAGTCTCATCATATTTTGCAAAAAAAAAAGAAAAAAAAAGACCGACATAAATTATGATTCATCCCCAAGCTTGAATAAACAAACTGTGCCCCGTGAAAACAGATTGGTACTACTTTCCTCGTCGGCGTGTCGCGTACAGAGTTGAGGTGAGCACATGGAGCTGAGCTTAGCTTAGCAAAACGGGATTTTCCTGACTCCAGATCTGTACTTCCCACACAGACATGTTTGATACAGATGGGCTCATGTTACATTTGGAAAGAATGTGAATGAGTGAAGGCTAATGTCCCTCTGTATCAGATGGATGTGTAACTAAGCAACTGTCTGCTAACTCGTTCACCATTTCAACTTAATCAGCTGATGACAGAGCTCTCACGCCATCACCATGAAAAAACATGTATTCCATTAATGGGCGATCGTTTTGTGCCGAGTTCATAGCTTTCCCCGTAGCCTGCTAAATGCCAGAGCCGTTAAGCCGATCAGAAATTAAAATGTTTGGTTTCCGGGTAAATTCTGCTGCACGCATGTTCATTACCAGGCAACATGGATGCACACACGGAGTGGAAGTTGGAAGCAAAAGATCTGATGAATGCGGTAAAAAGTGAAGTAAAAGTATGTAAGTAGGTTATGAGCTGGAAAATGAAGAAGTATCCAATTAAAACAAAAGTAGCCTACTCAAAGCAGAGAGAAAAATGTCCCATAAGACTGATAAACTATTATATAGTCAGATTATTATTCCTCATGCATTAGTGTAGTTGGTTGAGGTTAAACTATTTTGTACCAGACTACAATTAATGATATTTTTAGCTGATTATTTCCTCCATTAATTGATTGTAATAAATTCTGAAAATAGTGAGAACTGCTGTCAGAGGTCCCTCAGTGACACCTTCACAGTGCTTGTTTTGGCAGTCCAAACCTCAAAATGATTAAAAATACATAATAAAATAATCACGTAAAAGCAGCAAATCTTCACATTTTTGAAGCTGGAACCATGAAATGTTTTTACATTTAAAAAAAATGATTAATACCAAAACAGTTGCCAATTAAATTTCTGTCAATTAGCCTAACTGACGTAGTTCTACTGGCTGGAACAAAACCTTTAAGGGACAATTTTTTTTTAGTTTTGATACATAAGTATTTCAAATATATATAGTTTTTTTTATCAGATCTACCTATTATTATACTTTGTATTTGTTCAGGTCAGTTATGAATAGGTAAAATCTAACTGCTAGTAAAACTTGAGAGAATTGGCTGGGGTTGAGGGGTTGCTGCAAAAATATTTGACTGGCTCCTCTCCAGACTTTTGATAAAACTTGAGAGCCCTGTGCTGATATGTTGTGTTCACAATTTGTTGCACTTATAGTTAGGAGCTGGGGCCATTGAAAGCGTGAGAACGCTCTGATATTTGAGATGAAAAAGAAATCCGCTGCCGAACGACGACAATAACAGCCGAGTTCACAGTATTCTTCTCATAGGATTCAAGTTTTTCCTGCAGTTTCTCATCCATGTTTGAGTTTCTAACAACAACAACAAAGCTCATCTCTCTTTATGGCAAACAAGCAGTTTTCATGGCTACTACTGCAACGCTAGTGCAGCATCAAGCTTGTTTTCATGATGATCAAGATCCGTGAGAACTAAAACCCTACCACCATTTAACACCTCACACACACACACACACACACACACACAC
>JAPMOB010229263.1:0-11230 GCA_029875015.1 Lepomis gibbosus | reverse complement strand
CCCTCCGAGGTAAATGAAACGCAGCAACAGCTGCATCCATGTTAGCACGTCACGTTTGATGTGGTAATTTCACATTAGGCTGACACACAGGGTCGAAGGCTTGTTCTCGCCCCCTACAGTGCAATTCGGTTAGGTATACATCTGCGCTAAGGTATGAAGGTGAAAGTCATCATAGCTTGCGTAGTATAGACCCAGCTCCCAACCCAACTTTGAGAATAGATTAACGGCGATATTTTTTTTTATCGCCCGATAAGAGTCTCGCGTTAACGCAGCCGTTAACGCCGATAACGGCCCACAACTAATTTTTATATGGATTATAATGCAACTGAATATCTTCTGATGCACCTAGAATGCAATTGTAACTGTAAATTTGATGAAAATAAACTAAAATACAACGTTAATATACAATATTTTCAAAACATACCAGGCAAATATCCATATTTTGGCAATATTTACTGTTGGCGCCTGGAGATATATTTAGCAACAAATCAGCTGATTTTTTGGACTGAAAACGGCAAAAAAACGCAAAAGTCAGCGGTTTTGACAATCGCATGCTGCCCCTGGTACTGGATATGTCGGTGTTCAACAGGTAGCTTAGCATAAAAACCTATGAACCCCTTTAAAGCTCATTTTGTGTTTGTGTGAGGATTAAACTATTTGTATGTTTTCTGGGAGTTATGTAAGGTTAAGTGAGGAGTAGATCTGGTCCTGGTCCCTACTAGCAGGGTCGAGGCTCTGGTAAGTGGAGTCTTCACCAGTGGAGACTGGAGTCCTGTTGTGACGGGCGACAGATAACTGAAAATAAAACATATTTAACATATAGTTAAAAGGTCACTGCTCTAATAGGGGCAGTGGTTCCTTGTCTGATTCTGTTTCTGCACTCTAGTGGTAAAAAATTCATTCATGCAGCATTTATCTAACTAATTTAATTTTCTTTTTCTTTTTCCACACAGTGTGGTAGGAGACATCATCGACACTGAGGTTAACAGTCAGAGACAGGGAGAGTAAAAGAGTTACCTCCACATTTCTGCCATTTGAAGATCTGAGGTTTCTGTTTTTCATCCATTTGAAGAGCAGCAGCAGAAAACCAGCCAACAGAAGGACGATCACGACCAGACAAACAACCAGAGGTACAACATCATCTGGGGGAGAGACAGAGAGACAAGGTGGGTAAGAAGGCTGAGAGACAGAGAGGTGTCTAAACAGAAGATAACTTATTGTACATTGTTTTGTATTGTAAGTGTCACAGTGGGTTATGCAGAAAAACAGGGGATGGACCCAAACGCAGACAGAACAGACACATAAGGTGCTTGACAGTAAAATGTCTTCAGCAGCTTCACCAGCAGAGTTCGGCTGTTCCTCACCCAGTTTTACAGCAGGCTGTTTCTGATTCAGTTAATGATTGTGTTTTAACCTACATACCCTATTGAATTGGTGAAAAGCACCTGACTTTGTGCAAGTGTACCTAGAAGAATTCATTTTGAAGGCAAAGGGTGGTTACGTTGATTTGATTCAGATTTTTTTTCTGTTCACATACATCGAAATAGTGTCAACAACAGGAACTAATGCATGAAAACTGCAGGGACATACAGAGGGAGGAGAGAGAGATGGGACCCACAACCATTTCGTCATAATTTATAACATGCAGTGCAGAAAGGATACAGACGCTTCATAGTGAGAGAGAGCGTTTATGACGTGGATCTATTTGTCTGTCACTGTTAACCATTGACTGTATAGAAGAAGTAGACATGGCCACCGTGTTATCCCCCATTGGTTTGGTGAATGTGATATTAACTAGGATGCTGAATCTGGCTAGAAAACAACAGACTTAAAACAAAAAACTACTGACTGAGACCATAAACTCATCAGGAAAGTGTTTACTGAGGCAATAAATGAGAAGTAGAAACATTTTCTGAGAGACTTCTATACTATCACACTCTTTTCTGCAGGCAGTGGAGTCGCCCTCTGCTGGCTGCTGGAGAGAACGCAGGTTTAAGGCTCTTCAGCACTGGCTTCACTTGTCAGACCGGGAGGTTGCAAAAAGGTTGCTGTTAACAGAGACTCCAGCCTGCCGTGTTGTTCGCACACTTCACTGATAACAGAACTGATCACAGAACTGTAGAGTAACATTAAGGCTAACTAAGGCTGCCACTGTTCTCTGATCGCTGCAATATGTTGATGACTGTAGGTTTTATTTATATCTGCTTTAATCAAGTATTTTAATTCAAAGTGTGTCTTTTGTCTTCATCTTTTTATCGACTTCACAATTTTAACATTTAGATCTGTTACATCTTACATCTACATGGTAATGGTGCAGTTGGTGCTGCTCTTGCCGTTGTTCGTCTTGCTGTCGGCGTAGTTGGTGTTGAGGTTGTTGCAGGTGTTGCCTTGTCACCTACAGTGAGAGATACTTAATAAATCAGGACACAAAACTGCAAAATTACCACAAAAGTTGTGAAAACTTAGATTAATGTTGAGGTAAGGAAAAAGGCTGTGGCCAAGTGTTCTCACGACTCGAACCAGCTGAAACAATTTTGAAAACAGTAGAAGGCCACATCCACTTTTTGTGGCGAGTCGTCGAGCACCAGAGTTCTCACAACTGCGTACGTTACTTCCTATTTTGTAGAAATGGTATTTGAAGTCAGCTCCCTAGTCTGTTCTGTATGTAATGAAAATATTTTCAGTATGTGTCTGCAGTTGTACTGGCCAGAGCACTATTTGTTTTTCAGGATTTAAATGGTTGCAAAAAAGAATTTCTTGTATGATACCTGTGCACAAGAATAAACATGCAGTAAGGAAGTTTACACTTGAGTAGCAGTAGCACAATAGTACAAATTATTTAAAGATATTAAACTAAAGCAGAACAACAACACAAAAGCTACAGTAACAGGAAGTAAATGTGACAAATGAATTATGTTTTGCCAATCTAATGTGGCATTAAATTAATTAATTACAATCTGATTATGTGTTTTAGGATTAAAGTTATGTTTATTTAAAATTTGTTCTTAAAGGGGCCACATGTGTTTTCTTAATGGAGTGAAAGTCTTTTTATTGTCTGTGTGTGAAGAGATTGTAATCTCACATAAAAACGATCTACTTGCCGTATTTTTCTGTTACCTCTGACGACTCGTATGCATAAATCCTGTGTGAAGACTCCGGATCGGACTTTCCGGGAAGCTGCTCCCGAGCCTGTTGAATCGGTACCGTACACTCAGCAACAACACCGAGTCCACTAAAAATGACCAACTCCTAGCACAACACAGACTCCACGCAGACTTCTCATAAGGATGAAAAACAACAACAAAGTTTTATGTACTGAAGCTCGTCAGGCCAAACGAGAATCAGATTGACTATCAGACTCCAGTGTGAACTGTCCGCGGCCTGAAAGTGACCCGCATGCGCAGAAGAATAACATGATGTCACAGGCAGCAGCAGCTGTTTCAGGCTGCAGAAGTAAACAAGGAGCAACAGGGGTTAGCTCGCGGGAGATTCCCGTTTTTCATTGTCCTCTCACGGGTCCTGAGTGTTTCTCAACTTTCTGTTCGGTTTCTGGTGCTGGACAACGCATCTGTCCTACAGCCGCTTTATTATATAAATTGCAGATGGGAGTTTTAACTTTTTGGTACTACAATAATAAAATCTTTTGCTTTTTTAGTCCATTAGAAAAATTAACAGGACCATATGGAGGACTGAAAAAGTGATATGAACAAACAGAGAAATTTACCTTTTTAGATAAACAGATGTTGACAAAGTTTGACTTTAAGGACCTCATTATAAATTGCAATATATCTCAATATATTTACAATCGCAATAAAATCGAATCGCAACATAAATATCGTGATAATATCGTATCGTGGGGCCTCTGTTGATTCCCACCCCTACAACTCTCTCTGTCTCCCTCTCGGGCAAGTAGAATGCACATAACTCAGACCTGAGCTTCAGTCCGGTGGATTTTAGGTGTAAGAAAGGAAATTTGTGAGCAGATGATAGCGAGGTAGAGAAGGAAGAGAGACAAATATTTAATAATGGCTTTTTGTGGAGCTTTTTCGTTCACAGCGGCTCATCTACAGCAGAACAGCCGCTCTACAGTGACGTCAAAGTCACATCAAATGCGACCAGAGCGTCCAGACTGAGTTCACATTTTAAAAGATCCGATCTGTATCGGATTTGGGTCACACTGGCCTGCAGTCTGAACGTAGCTTTAGTCTATAGTAATGTAAGGCAGAGAGCTTGAGTTAGCCCGGATCTGCAGCTGTTTGCTTTGAAATGTTCAATTTAGATTTATTGTCACTTGCCGATGCTCAGGTACACAGCTTCTCCACCGTCTTCTGTAACTAAAGTCGCTGTAACTTAAGCCACCCACATAATATATATGTAATGCAACATAACAGCGCAGGACAACAACACAGTGGGAGACCCATCTACAACAGTAATTTTACTTTCTGCGGTCTGACCGTTTTGTTATCATCTGATACATTTAGCTGTGCTCACATTGCTGAGCCTCCTGTGAAACCCTTTTTATCTGACAACAATATGATAACTTTTGACTTCCAATTGCTGAACTACACGCCATTAGGCTAAATTTAAAAATAAACCCTGAGCCATGGTTCTGCTCAAGGTTCCTGCCTCTTAAAAGGAAGTTTCTCCTTGCCTCTGTCACCTAGTGCTGCTCTTGGTGGGAATTGTTGAGTTTCTGTGAATAATATCACAGAGTACGTTCTAGACCTGCACTTTATGAACAGCGCTATGAAATAATTGTGTGACTTGGCGCCAAATAAATAAAATAAAATTGAAAATTACTGAAAAGGGGCAGACGAGCTTGCGCCGATGTATCATGTCGTGTGAGATTATAACGAGCGTGGATTAGTTCAACCTCAAGCTGATAAATACTGAGATGTTGCAGTTTACCTGAGTTTCCAGCATGTAGTGTGAAGCTGTCTCCCTGTGTGTCGGATTCTGCCCTCACGAGTTCAAGCATAGTTAAAACGGCGACACTAGTGGCCTCTGAAAACTACATATTGCCCCTTTAAAAGGTTAAAAATGCTAAATTTAATTACGTGCCATTGAATTTTAAAATTGAACAAAGATTAAACACACGCAGAGACGTGATTTTAAAAACAGACAGCAGAACAACTTTATTAAAGTTAGATGTTACCTGGTGGGATCACCTTCAGCTCCACAGCTGGTTCATTATTACACAGGTATCTTCCAGCGTCTGAGACGGTAACTCTGATAATGTAAAGTGACTTAAATTTATCTGCCACTGAACCGTATCTCCCGCCTGGATCATTGTATTTTATCTCCCGGTCACCATCAACTGTAAGTATGTTGACTTTGTTTCCGTTGACGTCTCTGCTCCACGTCACTTTACCCTCCACGGGGTGAGGACACGGCAGAGACACCGAGTTCTTCTCAAATACTTCATGATTCACTGCTGCAAAAGAAACAGAATATTTAATTAATAAGAAAGTTCACATTGGTGTTTTTACATTATGAGTCAGCTAAACCATAAACCAGTGAGACAAGCTTCAAGCTGGAGCACACTGCATTTACTTAATGAATTATTATAATTAAAGCAACAAATTAAGTTCAGTTCGCTCCTGTTGAGTTTACTGATATATGGCAGTTATATTGCATCCCAGTTTAGCAGAACAAAATGTGACCAGTAAGCACAGGTGGAGGAAGTATTGTACTTGTGAAAGTCCTGCATTGAAAAGTTTGTAAGTGTCACGACCCCTTACTGTGACACCTGAGTGACATCTGTTCAGAAGTGAAAGTGGTTTTGAGTTTCTTTCTGCTTTTGGTATGAATGTGGTGGGTTTTCAGGTTTGTCTGTCTGTGTTTCCTTTTGTTTCTCTCTCTATTAAATTCAGCTTTATTGGCATTCATATAAAACAACAAGCTACAAATAAACTACAAAAGACCAATTCTTTTCACACAGTTCATTAAATAAAGTAAATAAAACAGTACAAGTCTGTGTGCGTGTAAAAAAAATAAAATAATATATTAAAACATTTTAAATAAAATAAATAAAACAGTACACGTGTGTATGTGTATATATTAATAGACAACAAAATGCAATAAAATAAAAAAAAAATGTGAAATTAAAAAAATAATAAATGAACAGTTACTAAAATAAACAATAAAAATAATATTTATGATTCTATTCTGAGTTTTCACTGGTTGTCCTCACTTCATGGCAAGAGGAGATGTATTTTGCTGCAATTATTTCACATTTGGGCTTTTCTCCCAGTTAATCAGTTTATTCTGATATAAATCTGAATTCGGGGTATATTTGGGAAATGTTTGCAAAGTTCTCTTAATGTTTTTATATTCAGGGCATGAGGTTAGAAAGTGCAGCTCTGTCTCTGAGTCTCTCCTCAGGGTCTATACAGGAATCTTCAAGTAAAATTCAAAACCTTTTTAAGACCTTTTCAAGACTTTTTCAACATATTTTAAGACTGCAGCGCCACTTTGAGCAAACCAATTAAATCAGCCACACATTTTTGTGTTTTAAAACGGAATTTAAGTATATTTAGAACATATTTATTGCCTATCAGACTGTAACGCCACCTAAAAATTGAGGCATTCACCAACTTTCTCAGCTGTCTAGCAAACTGTTTTCTATGTGAAGGACTGGTCAGATTTCCTGCGAAAAGCCGCTGTCTTACATAAGCTATGACGTTTATGTAGCAACATTACAGAAAAACATGTGAAACACTGTAATTTTGTGTTTTAGTTGGTTTAAACTAGATAATGTGAGCTTGCCTGCAATGATATGAGTGATAACTTTTATCAACCACTTGATCAATACAACAAAATTCAAACAGGTCAGGCGGGAACAAAGATGAAGAGAATAAACTGAGTGATGAATAACGTGAGTAGTGAAGGCGGTGTAGCACAGACTCAACCTGGAGGAGGAACTAGTCTAAATGACTGGATTAGTATAATAATAGAACATTAAAGAGGTGGTATTCTGCTTTTTGGCTTTCCCCTCTCCTTTATTGCGGTATATATCTTTTTTTGAGCTGTAACAGGTTTGCATAGTGAAAAAGCCCAAAGTCCAGCTGAAAGGGAGTTCCCATCTCCCACAGAAAGCTCTGCTCAGAACTGAAAACAGCTCGTTTGTAGTCCGGCCCTTCACTTCCTTTACTTGTGACGTCACAATGAAAACGTGTCATAAGGCGAGCTGGCCAGGATTCTCTGATTTTTTTTAGTTCAGGGGAGAGAGATTTTCCGCCACCTTGATCCTGAAATCACCTGGTCTGAACTGCCATCTTGATTCCAAAATTAGCTGGCATCTAGCCCATTTTGAAGCGGATCTGCGACCACCCACTCTACTCCCCTCTCTCATGCGGCATTCAGAACAAACGCAAATTTAATCCACGCAACGCTCTCCTCGCCACACAATGCGATAACGCAAATAAACACAACTCGCCATTGCTATAGCTGCATGAACCCAAAGTAAACATTTGGTTTATTTGGTTTGTTTTGTAAAGATTCTACCTCCACAGTTACCCAGAGACCAAAGTGACACCTTTACAACACTTCTTTAATATTATTCAAATAAATAATCACATTTTGAGAAGCCGGAACTTTAAAAAACTAGTTAGCAATTTGTTAACTGTCAGTTGATCAGTTAATCAACTAGGCCTGATTGTTTCAGCTTATATAAACTGTCTGGTAGTTTAATTTACAAAAACAATTCCTCATTTACAAACTCTATGTAAAACGTTATCTCAGATGTATTCTTAAGTGCATTACTTTAGAATAAATGTACCTAGTTACATTCCACTGCAAATAAGAAATGTATTTTAAAGTGAGCAAGTTTAACTGATTAATTAAAAAGTTCTTACCTTCAGTGACTTTACAGCTTTGAACAAAGGCCAACAGGCAGCAGCAGATAATCAACCTCATCTTCGCGCAGACTGAAATGACTCTGTACACAGAATAATGTTACACCTTAGCTTATCGTGGCCGAGAATAGGAACTGTGTGGTTCCATGTGTTAGTCTCTTAAACAGACATATCCTCAACAAGCATCAGAGTCTGTTTGTGGTCAAATACAGCTTCCTTTAGCCTGACCATGAGCTCACACAAATTTCTCTAACAGCTGTTTTGGTGCTGGAAAGTTTTGCGTGTTTAGTAGTATGCTTTAATTTAGAAGTTACCTGCGCAGAACAAAGACTTAAAGAAAAAAACAGGAAAGGATGTGTAAACCATATATTCTCACATTTGTTTTTGTCCTTTCGTGGTTAATGAACACTGATGATGTCTGTTTTTTAAATATAGAGCATGATCAAATTGCCCTCACATGTGATCCTTTGCCAGTTCTTAAGGAAGGGCCTGAGGCTTCTGATAATGGTGAGCGTGGTTTGCTATTGAACATAGTGTTTCTGTTGTTGTTTGAATTGGATTTCTCTGGAGTTACCTTGGTCAACTATGTGTGGGTGCGTTTAATGTATATTTGTGAATCACAGCTGACTGTTGAAGTGTATTTACCTGGCGTGTTACTGGCTGGTGGGGAACGGAGAAGTGGCCTTGCTCACCTTTTGAGCAGGAGCGTTGGGGCTTGAGCGGATGGCCAGCTGACTGTTGGGTGGATCCCTTACCGTGAAACACTTGGTTTTGTTGGAAAAGACGACAGCTGCATTTCATCTGTAGAAGCAAAGAGAATAAGCTTGCAACTTTCGCCACAAAAGTGGCGGCTTTCTACAAAAATGTGAAGTTTGTCTGTGACATTTCTTGCATGTTCATTAAGAACCACATTTGGGCCTGGATCATAATTTCAGCTTCATCCCAAAGGTAATGGATAAGGTCAGAGCTCTGTGCAGGCCTGTCAAGCTCTTCCACATCAAACTGGGAAAACCATTTCTAAATGCAGCTGGCTTTGTGGACAGAGTGCTGACATACTGAAACAGGAAAACGCCAACTACAAACTGTTTTCAACTTTTGTCTATAATTGTTTTCTGTAGCATCAAGATTTCCCTAAAAGATCATATGATGAACAGCCTCACCAAGAGTTTTAAAGTGTAGTAGATGTTTCTTGCTCTTCTGCACTGACTTCTACAATATTAGAATGTGTTAATATGATTTCAAACAAGCTACACCTGGTCAACACAGATACTTGACCACAATCACCAGAAACAAATAATTTAAAAAATACTATTCAAAAATAAAACCCCAGATTACTTTGCAAATAAATGACAAAGTATTTCTTTTTACTTTTTCTACTTGAGGGCAACCATCCCAAACAAATAATCTTTTCACACCCGACAACCAATGAAATATGCAAAAAGAAATAAAAATATTTATTCCTATTCCATGAATCAAACTGGGAATAAATCCTGTAAAAACATTACAGTTTTAAATTATACTCTTGTACTGTGTGTGTCTCACAGTCTGATGTCTCTTCTTTCACCATTGTTGTCCAGAAACTATTAAAACTCATTGGTGAGTCTCTCTGCTGCGCTGGGTCACATGTACCTTCATCACCATGAACACACACACTGTAGTTTATTCTGACTCGAGCGCCACGTGTGGATTCATCCACCCCTGAGTTTTAGTTGTATTCTTTGAAAAATTTTCCTTTTAGTGTTTCCTTGCTGACCCGGGGCGGAGGGATTTGTCTTGATAGTTCTCTGTAGATGTAGGTTTGGTGGACAAGTAGAGCTGGGTGTCATCGGCGTAGCATTGAAATGAGATATTATATTTCCTGAGAACAGAACCAAGGGGAAGTAGATAAATTAGAAAAAGGAAGGGGACCCAGGACTGATCCCTGGGGAACACCACTGGTGACTGGGGAGGGTGGTGATCGAACATTTTTAAGTTGTACAAACTCAGTGCGGCCAGACAGGTATGATGTGAACCAGTTCAGTGATATGTTGATGATACCAATGGAGGCTAGATGGTCCAGGAGCATATTGTGAGAGATTGTATCAAAGGCAGCAGTTAAATCGAGAACGATCAGTATGGTAAGAAGACCTGAGTCAGCAGCCATTAGTAGCTCATTAGTGCCTTGATTAGGGCTGTTTCTGTGCTGTGGAGAAGCTGAAAACCAGACTGAAACTGTTCATAGAGGTTATTGTTGATGAGATGAATATGGACCTGTGCTGCAACAGTTTTTCTAAGATTTTTGAGATAAATGGCAGGTTGGAGATTGGTCTGAAATTATTTAGGTCATTGGGATTTGCACCAGGTTACTTCAGTATAGGGGTACAGTAATATAACAAGTTTGTTGGCAAATTTGTTATATCCCTGAGTTTTTAATGTCACAGCATCCTAAGGTAGTGCTGCCTTGAACAGGTAAAAGTCCATGGATGAAAAACACACTCATCCAAACAAAACTTGTTGAAATTTTGAATAATTTATTGTACAAAAAATGTGTAACAAATTAGGACAAAATGGTTCCATAATTCTCTGCATTAATTAAAATATCAATAAATGTACATATTTATTACCACACTCACTATTAGTATATGACCCATTTCCTTAAACTTTCTAAATGAGCTTAGCTTGTGTTTGTGTGAGGATTAAACTATTTGTGTTTTTTCTGGGAGTTATGTAAGGTTAAGTGAGTGAGGAGTAGATCTGGTCCTGGTCCCTGCTGGCAGGATTGAGGCTCTGGTAAGTGGAGTCTTCATCAGTGGAGACTGGAGTCCTGTTCTTGGAGGCGACAGATAACTGAAAATAACACATATTTAACATATAGTTAAAAGGTCACTGCTCTAAAAGAGGCAGTGGTTCCTTGTCTGATTCTTTTTCTGCCCTCTAGTGGTCACAAATTCATTCATGCAGCATTTATCTACCTAATTTTATTTTCCTGAGCATTTTTCCTGCAGTATATTAGGAGACATCATTGACACTGAGGTTAACAGTCAGAGACAGGAAGAGTAAAAAAGAGTTACCTCCACATTTCTGCCATTTGAAGATCTGAGGTTTCTGTTTTTCATCCATTTGCCGAGCAGCAGCAGATAACCAGCCAACAGCAGGACGATCATGACCACACAAACAGGAGCAAGGCAAACTGGGAGGGAGAGAGAGAGAGAGAGAGAAAAAGAGAGAGAGAGAAAAAGGTGGTTAAGAAGGCTGAGAGACAGAGAGGTGTGTTTGTGGTCTAAACAGAAGATAAGTTATTGTACCATAAGTGCAAAGTGACTTAAATTAATCTGCATAATCTATATATACATACATACACACATATATACATACATACACACATACATATATAT
>JAPMOB010229258.1:0-23354 GCA_029875015.1 Lepomis gibbosus | reverse complement strand
GCTCTGATACGGTGAGTGTCTTAAAACTTCCTTTTAAGACACGTATTATATACATTCTTTCATTAATTTGCAGTGTTTTATTTTGATTTTATTGTATCTGAGAAATGTGCATTTGTGCTAACATGATTTTTTTCTTTCCAGGCGATATTCCATGACATTTTCATCAGAGTTTTTCTTTTCCTGGTTGTGATCCCAGTGCTGTGGTCTTGCTCTGTAAGTCATAAGCAATCACATAAGGAATTTGGAGTTATGATTTATAATTTTACATCTAGTATATACATCACATGTGTAAGCAGACTATAATTATTTCTTTGTTCTTGTTTCAGGTCATTTACTATAAGGTTGGTAAATGGTATGAAAGACATGAGCATGAGGGGCTTTTTCCTGTGGAAGGAGATGGACGTTCAAGAAGGCGATTCAAAAGAGTGTTTTCTACAGCAAGAAATATGGTGATGGTCATCTTATTCTGCTGGACACCAGGTACACACTCACACACATGCACATTTAAAGCTAATGTAATACATGTCATCAACACATCAGATTGATGTCTTCTGTATCATCCTGCTGCAGCTCTTGCACTCATTCTGCTGTCTACCCTGATGATCTGGACAAATGTTGAACAACCAAGCCTGTTTTGGTTGTATGTGATACAGGTAAGTTTCAGAAGACCAAGGCCTGATCAAAAAAGAAAATTTGGTGTCTAAGCTGCAGGTTATAGTATTGTTTGTATTTATTTCAGGCTGCCAGTGTGTCCCTACATGGCTTCCTGAACAGTATGGTTTACGCGTGGAGACGGCCCAACTTTACAGAGGCCGTTCTTGGAGAGAATACACCCCTGATAGCACACGACCGCCTGGCCTTCTTTGATGAATCACTGAAGAGCTCATTTTGAATGTTGACTCTAAACGCACAGAGAGACATTGTCATGCTGCAGCACAAAATACTGTCCTGAAAAAGACTGACTGCATGCCTGCACACTTCATGACTGCATGACAGTTTAGACTGAAAAACAAAACGTTCTCATTTGTGGACTGAAGATGAAAAGAAAAGGATGAAGGAACACAAAGACTATTTAAACAAGTATTGACTGATGCCATGTTGATAAATGGGGCCAAAGGATCTTCTGTACTAATTGTAGAAATGTTTTGTATTCATATGCTATTAATGTACTGTTATTGAGATTTATTGAGAAATATGTCACAGAGAATTATGGAATCACCGTGGTTTCCTTTTTATTATGTTTTGTCACATATATTTGTATAGTTTGATAAGGTGCTTTTTGACCTATTGTTTTAATATTGACTTGTCATGCAACAGTCTCTCAGCAATAGGCAGTTCAAGAAAAGAATGATGGAAAACCAGTTAGGGTTGCATACTCCGTAGTCACTGTTATGCAATTTCAGAAGCATGTGTCACCTACGATGACATAGGGTTCAGTGTCAGGGGCATGTGTGTGTTGTAGCACCGAGGAAGGCTGAATTGTTGCAGACAAGAGAGAAGGAACACAATATCTGCTTGGTGATGAGTGTGTACTACCACAACCATTAACTTAGGGTCATAAAAAAGTATGTACATATGTACATGTATGTACAGTATGTGGTTGTGCAACTGAGGTCACACATGAGGCATATCTGATATGTGGTTGTTCTCACACACACACACACAGGCTTGTGTCACTATCTTTGTGGGAAACATATTGCATTCCCCAGCTCCTTACCCTAAACTTTAATGGATAGTTTGTTTTGTTTTTTGAAGATTTTTGAAGTAGAGATGCTTAGTCAGCTTCCAAAAACATATTCTTGTACTATTATCTGCTCTGCTGCTCTCATGCTGTCTCCTTTCCTCTGCTGCTCTGCTCTCAGAGACATGAATCGTCAAATAATCAAGAAAAGTTAAATTAACTGACTAAATTCAGAACCGGTTTAGAAGTTATTATTTTAAATATGTTTCTGGAGCAGAAACAGTAATAGTTAAGTATGACAGTAGGCCTATTCTTTCTACATATCTACATGTTTATGCTAGTTGAACAGGTGTATTGATGAAGTAGGCTGTAGGCTTTTACAGTAGGCACTTACAGTGATGAGCTGTCATCAACTGAGTAATCAAGAAATTACATTTCTTCCCTTCACCTGATTCACTTCTCCAGCCCCTCTGCACTGCAAACCACTGACTTTGCTCCTTGTGTGTATTTGTGTAGGAGCTCACAGAAAGCAGGATTTCTATGATTTCACGAATTTATTGTTCACAATGTGACATTAGTATAATCACAGGGAAAATAGGGAGGGTTGATGTGTCCTTTTTGATTTGAATGTGTCAGAGACGCAGGATGCGTAGCCTACCTATCAACATCACTGCAGCTTCCAACACACCTGTAGCTGGTAGTGATGACAACACTGACACAGAAATGCTACTTTGGGGAATGGTTTCAGGGACTTTGCAATGTTACTTTACCTTTGGCTGTATGGGCAGTAGCTGAATTTGTGAAACATTAAGCACAATTTTTTATTTGTTTCATTAAAATGCTTTAGAAACAGTAGAAACCCACTATAAGCAGTTTTCCTGCATAAAAAACATTGAATATATTTTCATAATCTGAGCAGAAATGCAATTCTCTCCCAACTTTTACTCCCAGAACAGCGTTCTCTGGTTATATTATCCTAAACTCCATGATTGTGCTCAAGCGTGTGTGTTTTTCTCTCTGAGTTGAACTCTTTGTTAATGGTTGACAGACTGCCGGTGCTTATAAGTGATCACCTGACTCACTCCTTTGTGTACTTTAGTGTAGGGCGAGACCGGGAATGGTCATAACATTTTTGACATTTCTGTCTGTATCTTGGAGCTCTTTTAAGGCACTGCAGTCACAGTAGTGACATGATAGTGAACATAATACAATTTAACAAAATGTGTAAATGTGCACCAACTGAATATAAGTATGTGTTTACTTTTTTGTCTTGCACAGTGGTGACAGACACGGGGCCTCAGAGAAGCCTATAGTTCTTACACTAACATTTAAACATAATAATGAAACAATTAAATGTTACAGTGTGTGTGTCAGACACATAACTGAAGTTCAAAGAAAACATATAAATATAACTACACATTTTCATAGTTGTCACAACAAGCTGTGTTTTTCTCCATTGTGTTTGTTGTGGATTTTGTTGAGGAAAGAATCACAAACACCTTTGTATGATATAATAAGTTGACCTATTACCACAGATCCAAATCATTGAGTCATTTCACTGTTATATCAAACCATGCAGACTTTATCATCCTCACCTGTTGACCTAACTTAATTTCCTTGGCGCAATCCATTATCTGGTGTGCCCCAGATATCCTGCCTATTCCGGGATATCATGTGATAAAAATGATGACTGTGTACCACAATGTTACAGAAAAAGCAGCCACACTCAGCAAATATAGAGGACCTGGAAAAGACAGATTTGATAAATCTTGTTCCTGCTATGGTCATTATGAGTGACCCATTTATCAGCTGTTTAGTCATATTTTTTTCATTATGTGTATAAAGTACTATATGTTTCACAAAGACCCACAACATTGTAGAATGCTCCCTCCCAAAAACATTTTTTCTTTAATCCATTTAAGTGTTAAACAGGCTGGCTCCTCATTAGCTACAGAGGCATCAGACAAAGCACATGGACAAAGACGTGTGTGTGTGTGTTTTACACAATGATTGCTGGACATGTGTAGAAAGTAGCCAACCAGAGCAAACCTTTTCTTACAGTATTAATTATTTTTGAGCACATCAGACTATGCTATATTATATTTAGGTCAAACATCAAGTGCATGACAGGGCTCCCGGTCATAAACAACACCCATACTGTAGCGACAAGACTGCATGTTCGTGTGTTTGTCTGTGTGTACGCATAGTTGCTCCATTAATTATCTGCCCAGTGACTTTTCTGAATATGATGAATGAATTATACGTTTTTGCTGACTAAACTGCCAGGCTGTGGCTTAGAAATGACTTTCTGCATTTCTAAATGTGTTTTGTCCTAAGCTCCAAGGTTATCTAAGTAGTTTGGCACACTGAACACAAAGCTGGGACTGCATTAGAATAGGAAAAGGAACACATACATTCGGGGGGTTTCAAAAAACACTATATGAACAATTTTCAAATAAGCACATTTTCGGATTGTCATCGACATTTTCATTGGGATACAACACGTTATTAAAAGCAGTCTATCATAGCTTTCTGTAAAAGGTGTATCCTTATCATGAAGAGGAAAAAAACATACCAGTTCATTCTAGGTCATTACTGGAAGTCACACAAATCCATTCTGATTAAATAATTCTTAATTTTGACCTTGCTTATCAACAAAGTTTATTCCAATGTGTGTTGGGTTTTCTGCATTAGACAAGTTAACACATGCTAACCCATCAGTTAAATGTTCAATGCATTCATCCAAAAAGTTGTGTTTCATAATGATAGTTGTGCCAATGTCAAACAGTTTGGTGCCTTTAGTTGTTATATAATCGGATTAAACAACACACAGTGTAACAAAATATTGTTCAACCCATCCTGCACTACTGCTCCAGCTGTTTATTCAATGTGTCTCTCACAAACCGGGTCAAACTCATATGCACAACCAACACATCTGCCAAGATTATAGGTCTCCCCACACTCAACCTGTCAGAGCTCATTGTAAGGCAATCATCTACATTGCAAACACACATAGCATCACACAACTGCTCAGTCACCACTCCACTGTACTGCCCTCTGAGCGCAGGTTCCTGAGGTGCAGAAAGGTTCGCTTTGGCAAAAGACTGGTACCCACACCCATGGCAGGCCTAAACAGGTTGACTCACTAGTGGGATGATGAGTCTCGTAATAGGCATAATAGGTCAGGCTTATACAGAAGGATATCTCTTATTTTATGTTTGTACATTATTTAACTATTCTTTTTGGTCAGCCCGGTTGTTTTTATTTATATTGTTGTTTTGAGTGACACAGTAGGCTACGTCTTCAGTCTGCGTGCATTTGTGATGTAATCATTGCTGTGGTGTCTGTGCTGTGTACGGTACACGAGTACCAGCTGCTGTCTGGAAAAAAGAAACTTAAAAAAATCCAGCACCAGGAAGAATGAGGTTGCCAAACAGAGCCCTGACTATTTAAAGCTTTAACATGTACAGTGCTGTGAAAAAGAATTTGCCCCACGGGGACAATAAAGTGTAACTAATAATTTTATATGGGAACTTCCGACCAGCAGAGTGTGACACACCTTTTAGAAGAACACACACCTCCCTGGGAAGGTGAACTGCTAATGGTAATTTTATATGTGTTGTTAAAACTGACTCTCTTTTAAAGGCAAGATTTAGGAGACTTTTCCTAAGTAAATGGTGCAGAAATGTAGATATTTATTCTTTAATACAGGTGATAAAAGATTCCATGGTTTGCTTTAAATGTAATCACGCTTTCTTTTAAAACATTCTTGCAGAACATAAACACTGAAAACAAATTTCAACAAAATCTATTTGCTTTACAGTAAAATGTATTTAACAAAATACATTGATAACAACAACAATACACAGCTTTATTATCCGTCTTCACGTCTACGCTGATCACAAACAGGACAACAGCCCCCCGCCGGCTGCTTCAGAGTCCAAACAGAGTTGGCATTTCTTGAGTATCCTGAATTTCTAAAAACTCCTGCAGCCCTGCTCTGTAACAGACCATGTGCTTCCCAACCTCACCAAGAAGTCAAGGATCACTTCTTTATAATTATTATAAAGAAGGTAAGGGAGACACATCTGTGTGGTGTTAAATGAAACTCAGTCTCCTCTCTTTTGTAAATGAGCAGACTTCTGCTGCCAAACTGTGGCACTGATTGAAAAGTTGCTGCTGCAGTAGTTTCCGTGATAACCTTGTCTTTTTCTTTTCAGAAGTCCATGGACAAGGATCTCTGCTGGGCCATTTCATACTTCCCTCTTCTGCTTCCTGCTCTGCGTACATACACATCATACCTTCCATCTTCCTCCTCCTCTTCGTCCTCTTCCATCACTCTATCCTGCCGCCACAGTGCTCTATCCCCCATACCATGATGACCCTGTATTCGCCCTGGTTTCATACTAGGCCAGCTCTTCTTCCGCAGACTGCTGTTCAAGTCCCTTAAGGGAGGGATGGTGCTCTGGATGTCCCCTCTGAAAGGAGGGAGCTCCATGAATCCCCTGCCCATGCCATGTGCACCTTGACTGACTTTGTTAGAGTTGACAGAAGCCTGGGAGCCACAGTGGTGTTCATGAATGCAGCGGGAGCCAGACGAGGATCTCCTGAGGGCCTGCAGGGACTGGAGTTCCTCTGATAACTCCCCAAGGTCCCCAGACATCTCCTAAAAAAGATAAATGTAGTTATATTTGTAAAGTTAAAAGAAACCATATACAGCTGATAATGTATTAACGTAATCAAACTAACCTTGTCTCTGAGAGTAAAGAGCTCATAATGTGGAGGGTCAAACACTTCCTGGAAGTCGCCCCGCTGGAACAGGTTATTCTTACGTACCAACACCTTCAAATTATGGTTGAACACACTTGACACATTAGCTATTTCTACATCAATATTTTGTGGCATGATACTAAATAATGTCATTGTGACTTCATTACCTTTTTTCGTGGCTGTTTGACTTGCACCAGGATGGAGATGATGAGGAGCAGTAGCACCACTCCCGTAGACACACAGATTACTGTCGCATGAGTCTTTGTGATGTTGTGAAAAACACTTTTTGTCTTTTTCTCTGGATGATGGATAAGAATAGTGACACAGAGAGATAAAATTTGAGGGACACTTGGAGGTACACAACAGTCATTCACCTGTTGCCATACCCATCAGGACAGTCTGTATCTTTGGTTGCCAGGAGCAATTCAGAGCGTTCACTAAAAGCCAGTTCGCTGATAAACAGCCATCTCAATCATTTTAGGTGCTTAAGAGCCTCAACACAGCCGAGGGCCTTCAAGGTTTTTTTAGCTTGAAAGAAATACTACTCTTTGGTATCAGGGTGACACATTGCAGATTTGCTGGGACATTTGAGAGGGGAGAAGGAGGGTTATGTTGTGAGAGTGTGAGGGTAGATTCATAACCATAGATCCTCAAGGACGCTCAATGTGACACAACAGAGCCAGACACAACATGTGTCATATTACATAACGCATTGTAATACAGAACAGCACATTTTCAAAGAAAGATTTACAAAGTGTTTTGGCACAACTGGAGTACCTATGCAGTTGCTTTCATCCCAGGGAAAGACGCAGTTTTGTATGCCGTTGCACACCAGAGAAGTGTTGATGCACATGTTACTGTCGCAAAAGAATGCACTGCTTCTGCAGGGTGCTGAAACACAAACACAGGTGAATCAGAATGGGATGCCAACACACTGACAAAGGAACCAAAGCCATTAACAGTCAGAGGAAATGAATCAATTAAACCTGTGTAACAGGGATTCCCTTATAAAGTGCTTAATTAAGTACAAATATCGCTTTTTAAAAGGATACAAGGAAACCCAGCAGTTTGAAATATTTTAACACATCATATAATTGAGTGCATTTCTACAATTGTTACCAAGCAGGGCAGGAATTTCACAACGGCCATGAAAGCCATGGATGCCCCTTCAGTTTGGCCTTATGCTCATCAAAAACATACACCGATCAGCAATGAGCCTTGGCTGCCCTTGGCCCTGTGGCTTTTTCAACACTTTTCCTTCCTTATACCAATTTTGATGGGTACCAACCAAAGTAGGTCGTTTTGGAGATGTTCTGACCCGGTCATCTAGTGACCACAATTTGGCCCTTGTCAAAGTCACCCAAATCCTTAAGGTTCCTCATTTTCCTGCCTTGACGACAAAATGTTCACTTGCAGCCTAATATATCATGCCCACTGTCAGGTGCCATGGTAACGAGATAATCAGTGTTATTCACTTCACCTGTCAGTGGTCATAATGTTATGGCTGACCGGTGTAGATGCCCTGTGGCCAACAGTAGCCTTGATGCCCTGCCCACCTGATTTTGCAGTTTTCTCTCTCTTTCTTGTCCATACACATTTTAGATACAAGTGTCTTTCGTTGAGAATCTGAATTCTTATTGGGCAATATCAAGTAAGTGCACATAACTAGTGGTGGGTTTGATTTAGAGCCTGGTATAAACAGCTAGAAAATCTGGCTATTTCTGCCAATAGTTTGACACTAATCTAGCTCCAGCCAACAAGACTTAATCTAACTCATCCTGATGTGCCAATGCTGCAAAACTGTGACTGAGTGAACATCTGAGAAGTGAAGGTTGACTGAGCTGAAACGTTTGATAAATTAGCGAATAAGAGAAGAAACCATAGTCAAACTGGCCACTGGGAACACCGGGTCGCCCTGTGGGCCGCTTGAGCAGCCCAAACATGAGGGAAGCATCCTCCGCCCACTTATTTTTATGCACCAGCCTGCATATTCCCCCTTAAGATCCTCAATACTAGTTCAGCAATACAGGGTTTTGTAGCTGAAGCAACAAGACAGAAGACAGTAGGGATAAGACAATCAAGGTTTTGGGTTTAACTGGCTGGCTATTTAGTTATATCAGGTGCCTTTTACTTTTCATAAAAATTGACGAGCACATAAACTTTTCATAAAGGTTATGTGCTCGTCAATAACACTTTTCATGAAACAACCAATCACAGCCTGGACAGAGCAGGACACTAAAAAAGGCTGATGTGCAACAGTAAACTTTCAAAATTTTGCATAAATGGCTATAATTGCTTACAAATTAGTACTTGGCAACAAAAATTTAAAAAAAATAAAATCATCCACAACCCTTGAAGAATAATTTCAGTATTTTTAAACTGGGAAATGACTAGTAGGGAGAAAAATTATTGGAATACCTGCAAAAGATGGCTTCAGCTGCGACGTATTCCTTCAGGACAATTGTGCCAGTCAAAGTTAGTGTTGTGCAAGGTTTTAGGCAGGTGTGGTAAAATACTGTAAAGTAAGAATGCTTTCAAAAACAAAAAAGCTTGCAAGGAACCTCCACCATGCTTCACTGTTGCCTGCAGACACTTATTCTTGTACCGCTCTTCAGCCCTTCGGTGAACAACCTGCCTCCTGCTACAGCCAAATATGTAAAATTTTGACTCATCAGTCCAGAGCACCTGCTGCTATTTTTCTGCACCCCAGTTCCTGTGTTCTATGCATAGCTGATGCGCTTGGCCTTGTTTCCATGTGGGAGGTATGGCTGTCATGAAGTCAAATTTTCCATGAAGGCCACTTCTGACCAGACTTCTTCAGACAGTAGATGGGTATACCAGGGTCTCACTGTTTTCTGCCAGTTCTGAGCTGATGGCACTGCTTGACATCTTTTGATTGCAAAGAGATGTAAGCATGTAAGCATCTGCTGCACTAAGTTTCTTTAGCCAACTACTGCGTCTAAAGTCCTCAACTTTCCTGCTTCTTTATGCTTCTTCAAAAGAGCTTGGATAGCACATCTGGAAACCCCCGTCTGCCTTGAATTTTAGGGAATGGGAGAGACCTTGCTGATGCATTATAACTACCTTGTGTCTTGGTGGATGACGATTAACAGTAAACTGTCTTCAGCAGCCTCACCTTCTTAGCTGAGTTTGGATGTTCCTCACCCAGTTGTATTCCTCCTAGACAGTTGTTTCTGTTTCAGTTAATGATTGTGTTTTAAACGTATATATTGAATTTATAATCATTAGCAGCTGTTTGGTATAATTATTTAATTATACACCTGATGATATGCCTACAAAACCCCTGACTTTGTAAAAATGTACCTAGAAGAAATGATGATGTTTTGAAGGCAAAGGGGGGTCACACCAAATATTGATTTGAATTAGATTTTTCTTCTGTTCACTCACTTTGTCTTGTGTTAACTGATAAACATAATCTATTACCTTGTCTATTTTGAAAGCTTTCTAACTTTACAGCATTTTCCCACACCAGCCTAAGACTTTTGCACAGTACTGTACGCCCACAAAAAAAGTAATCAGACTGTTATACCAGGTGTCTAAAACATCATGGAAAGGATCCATATGACTGACTCCTGGTGAGACGCTTTGTTTTTAACAAGAAACTAAAGTTTCACTCAAGAACAGTTGTCACTCTGAAATTTCATGAGGCGAGCTATTGCAGGTAAATGACAGTGGAAATGTAAGTCAAAGTTGGAGAAAGGAGTTTGTTGTGTTGGAGTAACGTCAGGATATAAGGTCTTGCTAGCAGTTCCTCTACATACACCACAAACACTTTCCCCATTTCCACCGGCATTTCCTGCAAGAACTTGCCTCTCACGAGATTTCAGAGAGAGAATTATCCTTCAGCAAGACTTCTGTTTCTTGTTAAAAACAAAGGGCCGGGAATCACTCAAAGGGATCCTTTCCATGATGTTGTTAGACACCTTGTGTAACAGTCTGAGACTGTCAGTAGCAGAAACAAGTAGCAGAAATAATTACCCCAATGGAATATGTTTCATTCCAAAACTTTTTGTACCTACTAGTTAGTTTGACACCAAAGTACTGTATATAGAGAAAATAGGGCCCAGGTTTAAAAATACTAAAATATCCTTAAAGTTAAAATTATTGTTTTATTTGATGACCTTGTTGCTCTGGCATTTGGGCTATGTACCCTCAAAAGAGTGACAACACTAAAGGCCAAGTGTCCTTGCCCCTAAAATGTTGAAATTCCAGGCCTGCTACTAACAACTTTATTCTTAAAACAGCTGCAGTACTGAATAGAAACCACAGGAAGGTCTTGCTACAAATTTTTTTGCAACATACTGTGATTGTCCTGACAAGCTGTAGAAACTAAACTAAAAGGACACTGGTAAAAATGTAAAATGACAGAGGTTAAGAATAATCTGAAGTAGAAACTCACGGTCTGTAAAAGTAGTGTACAGCATCCGGAAACGGCTGAGACGGCTTGTCTCATCAGCCCACATCCTCACTACTCCCACACCAGTGTCCAGCATGATGTCATTAGCTACTGTACTACAAAACTTGGCCTGCAAGAAACCACACACCATTTTCTCTTATAGTGTTGGATGTGTAGTCTCATTGACACCAAGGTCTGTAGAACAGTTGCTACATATTTATGATTCTAATTAAAATGAGCATGTGTGACAAGGAAAAAAAGATTAACCCTGTTGTGTAGCAGAAGGAGAGAGAAATAAACAAATAAAGTGCAACAAATAAAGTACATCAGATACATCAGTCTGGAGTAACATACTGTATATTACACATATATTACCTTTAGGTCCTCAATGGCATTACTGCCATCATAAACAGCCACAAAGTTCTTCTTACATTCGTTTGAGTTTTCCATCTGGTATTCCAGGAATTGCAGGAAAATCTGTAATAAGCAATGACATATATGCAAGGCACATTTTGTTATTTTCTTTTGTAGTTCAGTGTATTTGCTTTGCTATGAAAAGCTGTGGATGTGCAGTCAGTAAATGGTTGATAAAAAAAACTTCACATGCATTTATCTGTGTGTTTTTGTGATATGAAGTTGAAGCCCACATGTTTTGTCTTTATGATTATGTAAAGGATATGGAACAAATATATCACAATAGATGTGGAGGCTCTGCAGGCCCTGCACTGCAGGCTCATCTTTTCAACCACTGTACTGTTTGTCAATGTATCACATCCCCTCTCCTCAACTTCATCTTGTGTAGATTTTTTAGTTATTTAGGAAATTAAGCTTATTCTGCTGTTGTGCATTAGATAACATGGCATAAATGTCCATCTTTAACATGTCACATGCCGTACCCTGTTGTTTGCTGGGGCTCGTATAGTCCAGATGCAGTCCACTGCCTGGTCTGGCTTCACTTTAAAATCCTCCTCCACCTGACTGGAACGGATCAGGCCGTCAGCCCCAGACATCTCAAACTGACAATCTGACCCACAGACAGTGACAAAGGGTAATAACAAAGAGGCGTGAAAACATAACAGAGAAAAAGGAGAATAGAGATGGCTATTTCAGAGTTGTGTGGTTACACTACCTGGGATGGGGTTCAAGAGTCCTCCCACATGCAGATGAAATTCAGGGTCTTCATAGAGGAAATTATAGAGACAGTCAAACATCACACTTTCAGAGGCATTTGATCAAAGTGAGTAACAGGATGGTGCAGTGAGAACATTTCCATAAAGTGATCGATGAACCATCCCAGAGTGTTTTAATCACCTGCAGTAAAGCTGTACTGGACCTGAAAGCCAGTCCCCTCCAGCTCTTCATCACTGTAGAAGCGGATCCACAGGAAGCGTCCAGTGGAGAGGACGAGTCCAGGACTGGCCGAGCCACAGTAGCGGTTGATGAGTGGCGAGAAGCTGAACGGCCCGTCTCGCACCTCGATATGGTCGAAACGACATTCAAACGACGCCTCTATGTAAAAGGTGTCATCAAACAGGACCTCTATCCTCTGGCGGGGCTGGGCTGGGGGAAGCAGAGCGGTAGATCACAACTACTGGCACAGAGGTGATCCAGGGATATAATGCTATCAGAGAACAGGCAGTGCAGTGAAAAATATTTGCCTCATTGGTGATGATATTTTTATGTAGAATCACTGCAGGTCAGAGTGTTTTGTGGGCTCCATTAGCAATTATAGATAGAAAGAGAGAAACTGATGCACAAAATGACAACAAAGTTTGATGCATTCTTTGATGTGCAAGATAATGAGGATTGCACTGTGAAAAAGTAATCCGACAGGCAAACACCTTTTCAAGCTTGCATTCCCCAGTAAACCTCCTTCCCTTCTCTACCCTTCCCTCCATTTTACGATTCCATTTTTTAACTAGCCACCTTTCTTTTATTTTTTTGTACTTCCCTTCTCACTTTCTTTCCTCTCAACCCCCATGCTGATTCCTTTTTAAATGACTACTTGTCTTTTTTTCCCATGTACTTATTAAATGCTTTAACTGTGTGTGTTCACTTTGTATAACGTCTTTGGGTACCCAGAAAAGTGCTGTAAAAGTTTAATATATTATTGCCTGCCAGCTCGTTTGTACTTTAACAGCCATAGAGGGAAAATATTAGCATTGCATATAAAGTTGGTCAGATATTGCCATGGCGTTGTTAGTAAAACACATACAAATATCATAACACAAAGGAAACATCCTTACATATAATCCAAACATGGGACCAATTGATGATGAGCAATGTTCACATTACATCACAACAACAGTTTGTCATTTTGTTCCTTGGGATTCCCTTTCATTTCCAACCCAACTCACAAAAGACGCAAAATCTGCAACATTCAAGAAAACTGGAATAGGAGCTCAACTTTTCCCAAATTTCCCAGCAGTGAAATTATCAGGCTCATGTGTGCGTTGTTGGTTACCTTCCAATACATACAGGCACTCCTTGTTTGGAGGGTACGTATTTGGGTAGTTTGGGGAGCTGAAGCTGCCACCATCTGTGTATCGTACCCAGATTCCACATTGACGAGATTGCAGCGGCCGCTGAGAGGGGTTTACCACTTTTGATCCTGCGCCTCCATCTTTACGTATACGAGAGCCAAGAGACACATGACATTATGATATTTATGATTATGATTTAACGATGACACAATGTGAAGACAATTACACCTAATTAAGTTACATTATGTGTCTTAATTTCATGTAGTGGATATCTCAGTCTTACCTTTAGTCTTCTGTGCCAGAGAAAATCCCTCCTCAATGAATAGGAGAAATATCCAGACTGTAAAATAAGCCGACAGTATGCGAGTAAGGGTTCAATCAAGGAATAAAGGAAAGAGAGAGAGAGAGAGAGAGCTTAGCAGGATTTGTGTGTCTCTGCTCGTCTCAGTGTGCTCAGCCGAATCCCTAAATGTACATAACAGGCCACGGTGTGGAGTTCAAAAGCTTGACAAGGAAAGAATAAGGACATGCTCCTTCCACCATCTGCTTGCTTAACTCTTCCTACTATTTTTACATCCTTTTCCTTTTATCCCCAACTAAGATTTATAGATAACACAGTGGATAAGCGTAGAAACTGTTCTCTACAAATATGCTGCGTGAGGATGTCTCACGGTGAAGAAAAAATTATCTATGTCATAAAATAATAGCTTAAAAATACTACTACATGAAATAGGCTATGACTTTATTAGAGCAGCTAGTCCAGTGGCTCTAAGCCAATTTGTGGTTTGAGTTTTTACCAAAGTGGCATGTTGGCATGTGGCTGTGAACGTCAACTCACAAACCGCTCTTATCATGTAGGCGGTGGACAATGGCTCTATGGTTTGTTTGTACTCTGCTCACATGGGCCTCTAAATGCTTTGTTCCATGTTACCATGCCTTATGATAAAATTATTTAAAATGTGTCCAATACCTTCATATCTATAAAATAATCTGTAATCAGACATCCAAAATCTAACCTTGAGAAAATCTCAAATAAAAATCTAACACAGTGTAGGCCTACTGTCACAAAGAATTTCAATTAACTAACAGTAAATTAAGGAAAGTGTAGAGAAACTTAGCTACACTGTCATCATCTACAATGTCTCCAGATGACTGACCCTTCATGGAAGAATTCAGGGGGTTTGTTAATTAAATGAAGGTACTCCACTGAATCATTTCCACAGAAACCATATTCTGTGTGTGTGGAGGAGGAACTCGGCCGCAGCAGCCCAAATCCTCCTGTCCGGCACTGAGCCACCACATGCTGATGCAAGAGGGAAAACAGATTTCCCCCGTTTGAAAAATTTGGCTTTTTCTTTCTTTCTTGCAGAACGTGTCTTTACTTTTACACCAGCTAAGACAGAGTGCAAAGAGCACAAGTACGGAGCTGTCACTTCAGCACCATGAATCGTTACACCAGAGACATTTTCAAAACAGAAATATTAGTTTGACGTTTCCCTGTCCTTTTAAACGTCTTTAGGAAGCAGCTGTAAAAATCCCCGCACGTAGCCTGTTTCTCCCCATATAGCCTCATTGTGATGACAGTAACCGTGCAAAAACATGCAAACTGCACCTGAACTTTGTGAACAAGATAGCCTACACGATCGTTTGCCAAGAAAACGACATCTCGAAAAAAAGATTACAAAGATTGGAAACTCTTAGCCTACATCTCTCAGTCCCCCTCAGACACAGAAAGGAACGAAACAATTTCTGCAAACGCCTTCAAATCATAGCAAATATGGATCATCTCACTCACCTACATGCATCCTCTCAGTTGGAGATTTCAAACTTGACCAGCTGTGTGTTCCTCACATCCCTCCGCCCGTTTAAATCAATGGTCCGGATAAGCGCCTGTTAGAACCACTAATTTACAAAATCCAACTTTCATATTTTCATTCTAATCCCATTGGTCAAGAAGACAGACACTTGGGGGACAAATATAGGAGCTGATGATCTTATGACTCATGATCAGTCTTCCTTTACAGTATAAAAACAAAAACTGGCAGATGAGTACAGTTTCCCAGCGCAAGGATGCTGTTGCCGCAGAGCTCAAGTCTGTCAGTCTCAGACTGATCCGTCCTCCAACATAAACCGATGATCTGTCTGCGGCTGCTCGCGGTTTAAGATTGGGCTCAGTTGGCGCGAGAAGGGGGAAGAGCTGATTGCGCATGTGCACCATTCTACATGATATGATATGGTAATCAACTCACAGCCTGTTTGTCATAATGATGAACAACATTAGAAATCCCCATTTTTAAAAATTTAATTAGCTGATACAGGGCAAGTGTCCCGAAGGCAAATTTATGCACGCAGCCCTGTCTCTCTCTCTCTTTCTCTCTCTCTCTCATACGCACACACAGGGCACCTGTGCCAAAAATCTCACTTGGCATGAATCAGTCAACACATTACATGCATTTGCATTCCATCTATGCAGAGCAGAGAGCATGCCCTGTTGTCTTTTGTCATTCTTCTCAGAGGACATACAGCACCCAAAGCCTTAAAAAATCTGTCTTGAGCTGCAGAGAGTTAAAAATGGAAGACCAGACTTGAGATGGAGATTTTTTTCTTTGACTGTCACCTTTTAATAACATAACTTGTCACTATGTCTGCTGGCAGATTTGCGCCTCTTCAGCTGATTGTTACAGCTTTAAATCCGTGGCTACCTTCACAGAGGTGGACGATGTAAGAGTGCTCCTGGCAGCCAAAGACACTCTCACTTTGACTGATGCCTGGGTGCAAATGAGTGATATGGTCTGATATCATCCCATCCTTGCTTTTCACACTCAATCTTGAATGGGCATATGCATCCAAACTACAAAACAGGTCATTTGTAGTTTCTTCTAAACAGTACGACCTAAAACTGCAGACATTTAAATTTCCCATATAACTTTAGACTGGTCATTTGTTGGGGCAAAAAATTGATACCAGCCTTTCTAGTGTTGCTAGTAGTGATGCTGTCACTGATGCTTTAAGAGAAGTATAAAATGATTTATAGATTTTATTTGTATAGCACATACCTCATAAACGGGTAAACACGATGTGCTATACAGTAAAACATAGAAAACATTAAACAAATGGAATAGAAATCACATAAGTAAAATATTCAACATAAGTAACACTGTCTTTATAATCCCTGTCCTATTCCTACCGCACTCACACATAGATTACAACAGGCGTACATGCACGCATACTCTCACACTTGCACACGTGCACACACAAACACACACACTGAGAGAAAGCAATGTTTTACTACTGTTTTTAAAAGAAGTTGCAGCAGATCTCACTCAGAAGTACTTTTTACACAGCAGAATGGCCCATGTCACTGTTTTATTATTAAACCCTTTGCTATTGGTTTAATATTACTGATGCATAAACATTTAAGCATATAATATATGTTGTAGCTAGTGGACATGGTGCTCCTTTTAACTACTTTATGTTGGGCAGTTTAGTTTTGACAATCCATCATAATGTAACATGATCATGTGTAAAATCTTTGCAAAGTTTGCAAAGTAACTAGTTACTACTGTGAACAGATAAATGATTTTGAGTAAAACGTACAATATTTCTCTCAGAAATTTAGTGGAGTGAAAGTATAAAATGGAAATAATCTAGAAAACTATAACTACCAAAGTACAGTAATTAGGTACATGTACATAGTTACACTGTACCTGTACTGTTACCACTGCTGACCAGATTCTCACACAAGCAGAAGACATGGTGAGGTTAGTATCTTCCTTTCAGTGTGTGTAATTCATGTTGAAAAAGTCTTACTTGATATTTATGTTACATGTTCTGATTCTTATTTCCTTATTTCCTTTCCTGCGTCTCTGCATTCCGATTTCTCACATAACACTTGCAAAACAAAGACAGAAAAACAACAGCAGCCATCAAAGTTCACAAACAACAAGCAAAGCACAAAGCAAGGCGTCCTATCAGAAAGCACAGGGGACATGTTTTCAAAGGCCATCATTATTCAGTAAGGTGGGACCAATTTTTCTTCGGCAGTAACGACCTCTGTGTAAATTAATTCAAGAGGAGATGAACACACTCACCTACAAAATAAATGCACGAGCATAAAGTTGCATCATCCAGGTTTGTGCTTTAAAACAGTATTCCCTTCTGAATGCTTATGAAGTCAAAGTGGCGTCTCAAAGATGCATGAATCATTTATTTTCCAGGGTGTGTTTGGTGTGGAGGGACCGCTGTGATGCCTCCTCCTCCTGAGCAGTGTGACATTTGAACTGCAGCAACTAAGTGTGACTGTGCGACTGCTAGTCGACAAGCCTCCATGAACACCAGCTGTCATGACCACATGCCATAGTTGTCAACAATCACTGTTTGTTACTCCCTGTCCTCTGTCTGTCACTCATCCAGTCACCCTTACTGGCACCCATGCACACTGACAAACACATAAACCTTTGTTTACTCCACAACAAATAGGTTAAAAATCTGTATCTGTTGCCATGGCAGCCAGGCTGGTGTCTCACCTGCTTCTTCTGAGGCAAGCAGGGACCTAGAAAGCTGAGGTTTTAGGGGGGTTGACAGAGACGTGGATCAAAGTAGAACAAAATCTCCCCAGACTTTCTACCTGTGCTCCTGCTACTGAAGAGAAAGCTTTGTGTTATAGCAAATTTTCTTTGAATCCCCTGTGACTTACAGTGATGTTGGGAAAGCTTTTATAATAATGAGGTATCCTTGATGTCTTTAATTTGCTCCCACTATGCACATTACTGTAGCCCTGTAATGTTTTTGAATAAACTGCTTCAACATGCTGCGTGTGTGTGGGCTCTCCATAAAAATGAAGCTGATGAAAAATAGTATTCTATGATAGGAGTACAATGATCCAGAGGAAACAGATTTGCTTAAATGTAAAGGTACTATATGAAAAGAAGTTCGCTGTGTTGGTCTTTGTGTGTTCTGCATTTACTAAAACTGAGCCGAGTCGCTCAAGCGTCTCTGGTGGAGTGGACTTGGCACAGCACTACTGGCAATATTTCTCTCCAAAGTGCGTTCACTGTGCAACAAACTAGACAAACTTCAGCTACTGGTGGGGAAAAACAGAGACTTTTATTCATATTGTGTTCTGTGCTTCACGGAGACGTGGCTGTGTGAACTGATATCAGAATCCACGCTGCAGCTGGCTAGCTTCCAACAGTACAGAGCAGGCCGCGACCTTTTGCAAAACAAAAGGTGGAGGAATGTGTTTTATATTAACAATGGCTTGTGTACTGATCTGATGTGCCAATGATTCAGAAACACTGTTCTCCTCATCTGGATTTTTTTTATTATGTTAACTGTTAACTGTTATCATTAGGCTTATAAAGTGTCCACCCAACGAAGGGAACTCTTTGGGTTACTGCTACACCACAGTATTCAGTGCCTTTCATCCTGTCCCCCGCGCTCCACTGGGACACTCCACTACCGGCAATATTTCTCTCCAACGTGCACTCACTGCAACAAACTGGACGAACTTCAGCTATTGGTGGGGAAAAACAGAGACTTTTATTACGACCCGAGAACGAACCGTGCCAGGTCCCTATTGAAACTGTTAGGATTATTTTTCTTTTTTCTGCAAAGAAAGCTCAATTTTGGGGAACTAAACATACTCGAAAACTCATACTCATCAAACTTTGCACAATATTCAGGAGTGGCGAAAAATTTCGTATTTTATGGGTTTCGCACATGGGCGTGGCAAAATGACTCGTTAGCGCCCCCTACAGTGCAACCCCTGGGTAAAGTTTCACCTACATGTACGAAATTTCTATGGTACGTGTATCATGTCCAGACGCACAAAAAAGCCTCTTGGAGCATTTGCCTAAACCCAACAGGAAGTCGGCCATTTTGGATTTAATGGTAATTTTGGGTGATTTACACACTCTGTACTTTATTAACAAACTCCTCCTAGGGATTTAGTCTGAACGACTTCAAATTTATGCTGTGCCTTCTAAAGGTATTGACGGTTAAAAGTTGTGCTGTGAGTTTTCGAACAATGGCTCTGTCCGTGGCGTTGATGATTTGCCATGACACAGGAAGTTGTTGTATTTTCAGTGTACATGCTCACATCTGCACCAAACTGTATATGTAGGATGAGAGTCCCGCCCTGAACACATGTACATGCCGACATTCACCCACAGTCATAGCGCCACCTACTGGCAACAGGAAGTGACCTTTAACGTAGCAGCCCCCGTAGCACGTTTGACCTACATGTATGAAATTTCTGTGGCACATCTATCATGTCCAGACAGACGTAACAGCCTCTTGGAGCGATGCCCTAAACCCAACAGGAAGTCGGCCATTTTGAATTTTACAGCATTTTTTTTGGATGATTTACACACTCTGTACTTTAACAAACTCCTCCTAGGGATTTAGTTGGCTCGATTTCAAATTTCTGCTGTGCCTTCTAGAGGCACTGACGATGAAAAGTTGTGCTATCTGTGAATTTTCGTCAATGGGCGTGTCCGTGGCGTGGCGTCAAAGATCAACTCTCCACGACACAGGATGTTGTTGTAACTTCAGTGTGCATCTCACATCTGCACAAAACTTTACCTGCTTGATAACTGTCCTGCCCGGAACACATCTACACACCATAATTCATTCATATTCATAGCGCCAAGTGCTATGTAGCGCCACAAAGGGGACACAGGAAGTGAGGTACCTCACCTTCGTGCAGCGTCCGAAGCGCGTAGCAAATTCACAGTGGCACCGGCAGAGCTCCAGAATCTGCAATGCAGCCGTCTCGCACACGACGCGCTACACGTGCGAGGGCCCGCCCAACGCTGTTTGCAGCTTTAATTCATCTTCTGTTCTGTGCTTCACGTAGACGTGGCTGTGACCAATACTGGACTCTGCGCTAAAAGGTGGAGGTATCTGTTTTTTTATTAACAATGGCTGGTGTACCAACGTGACAGTGATTCAGCAGCACTGTTCTCCTAATCTGGAATATTTTTCTCATTAACTGTAAACCGTTTTACTCCCCCCGTGAGTTTGCTTAATTCATTCTGGTCGGTGTTTACATTCTGCCACACGCCAGTGTGCCAAACTCCCAAGAACTCCCCAAATACAGACAGTTTATTAAGTGTCCAACCAGAGAGGGGAACACGTTGGATCACTGTTACACCCTTTTTATATACAGTCTATGGTTACACCACAGTTAGCAGTGCCTATGATGCAGTTACACTGCTCCACTGGGACACTCTGATCATGTCATCGTCCACCTGATTCCTGCTTACAGACATTAAAAACTCGATTAAACCTTTAAAAAATTAAAATTAAAAGTTAAAACTCTGTAAACCTGTAATGAGCACATCAAATAAATGGACCAGTGAAGCTGTAGAGGATCCGCAGGCATGGTTGGACTGTACTGACTGGGATGTTTTCAGGACTGCTACCAACAATCTGGATGAGTTTACAGAGGCTGTGGCATCCTACATCAGCTTCTGTGAGGACAGCTGCATTCCGCACCTGGGTGAGTTATAACAATGACAAACCCTGGTTCACAGCTAAGCTCAGACAGCTGAGGTTGGAAAAGGAAGAGATATTTATGAGTGGGGACAGAGCCAGGTTTCAGGAGTCAAAGTACAGATTTAGTAAGGCGGTGCAAGCTGTATGCAGAGAGACTACAACACCAGTTCTCAAGGAATGACTCTGCTTTTCTCTGGAGAGGATTCAGACAGATCACCTGCTACAAACCTAAATCCCCCCACTCCATGAACGACTCATGCCTTGTCAATGAGCTGAACCAGTTTTACTGTCGCTTTGAAAGACGGGAAAATGGGACAGACCTGACACCATCACACCACTGACCGGCCACAGTCCACCATCTCATCCCCCACCCCACCCCCTCTCTTACCATCCTAGAGAGGGACGTCAACAGACATCAGAAGGCAGAAACCTCGCAAAGCAGCCGGACCGGACTCTGTCTCCCTATCCACCCTGAAGCACTGTGCTGATCAGCTGTGTCTGGCGTTTACAGACATTTTTAACACCTCTCTGGAGACATGCCATGTGCCAGCCTGCTTCAAAGCCTCCACCATCATCCCTGTCCCCAAAAACCCAAGGACCACGGGACTAAACGACTACAGACCCATCACCCTGACCTCTGTGGTAATGAAGTTTTTTGAGTGTCTTGTGTTGTCCCACCTTAAATCCATCACAGACCCACCCACATCTGCAGTTCGCCTACAGAGCCAACAGGTCTGTAGATGATGCAGTAAACATTGCCCTTCACTACATCCTCCAGCACCTGGCCTCCCCAGGAACCTACACCAGGATCCTGTTTGTGGATTTCAGCTCTGCTTTCAGTACCATCATCCCGGCCCTGCTGCAGGACAAGCTCCCTCAGCTGAACGTGCCTGTCTTCACCTGTAGGTGGATCACAGACCATCAGCACCGGTTCACATCATTGCTGCATTCTTTCCCGTCTGTTCTTCTCTCTGTACACCAACAGCTGCAGCCCCAGTCACCACTCCATGCAGCTCCTGAAGTTTGCGCATGACACCACCCTCATTGGGGTCATCTGTGGTGGGTATGAGTCCGCCTACAGGTGGGAGATTGGCCATCTGGTGACCTGGTGCAGCCTGAACAGTCTGGAGCACAAACTTCAGAAAGAGCCCGGCCCCATCATCCTGCGTGACTCCCCAGTCGCACTGTGGACTCCTTCTACTTCCTGGACGCCATCATCTCCCAGGACCTCAAGTGGGAGCTGATCATCACTTCCATCACCAAAAAGGCCCAGCATGGGATGTACTTCCTGCGGCAGCTGAAGAGTTCAGCCTGACAATGATGGTGCACTTCTACACCATCATCATTGAGTCCATCCTCACCTCCTCCATCACCATCTGGTACTTATCATTCGCTCTGCAGAGAAGGTGATTGGCTGCAATCTCCCATCACTTCAGGAACTGTACACATCCAGGACTTTGAAGAGAGCAGGAAGGACTGTAGCTGACCCATCCCACCGTAGACACAAACTTTTTCAGACTCTCCCCTCTGGGAAGAGGCTGCGGTCAATCAGGACCAAACCCTCTCGCCACAAAAACAGCTTCTTCCCGTCTGCAGCTAGTCTCATTAACAAAGCACGGGCCCCCCACTGACACTCCCCCCTATTCAAATAATGCAAATGTCTCTGCACATCTCAATTTTACTTAATTTCATTTCATGCACAAACCTGCCACATTACACATATTTGTTGTCAATCGTTGTTGTTCTATATTTTTATATTTTGTTAATTGCACATGTAAATATCTGCCACATTGTTCTTTCTCTACAAATAGTTGTATTATTTTTCTCTATTTTTTAAATTATTCTAATATAACTTGTATTTGTTTATTACATATGTATGTATTTCTACATTTATTTCTGTCAACTGTATGTTTGTCTATGTATAGCATCTTATCACCAAAGCAAATCCCTCGTACATGTAAAACACTGCTTGGCAGTAAAGCTCCTTCTGATTCTGATTCTGTTTAAAAAGTTAAACAAAACAACCATTAAAAAACGTTGTCTTTTGGGAGCTGTAATGAAGCAATCACGTTTTGTTCAAAAGCAATGAAGTAACCATGCCTTTCTTTGTTGTATTTGCTTGGATTCAAGTGTGTTTTTTTCCCTTTGCAGCAATTGTAGGAATTAATTGTGACTAGCATGATGGCAACATATTAAACCAAATTAAAACCTAAAACAATGAGCAACTGCACAGTGTGACATTGTCTCAGTAATAGGGGTGGGAGAATTCATCGATTCTTCGATGCATCGCGATTCGGACGTGGAAGATTATTAATCGATGCACAAATGTCTAAAAATCGATTATTTAAATGTTAATTGATAACGTAATGTTGACGGAACGCCAAAGGCGGAACTCGAGGTAACGCAGCGCCCGGACCGTCCGGGGAGCGCACACAACAGAGAGACCAGTGTTCCCCTACATTCTTCACCGCTGTGGAATGAATAACCACCCCAAAATGTCTCA
>JAPMOB010229256.1:0-10454 GCA_029875015.1 Lepomis gibbosus | reverse complement strand
GGGTTTGTTGACTTACAGTAGTTTATAAGCTGTCATTAATTGTAGACACATTGTACATTAGGCTACATGGTTGTGCTCTGCAAGTTAAAAACAGACAGGTTTATTGTTGATTATGCAACGTCACAGTTTTATTTATTTAATGTTACACTGGGTTTAGTCTGGGGAGTGTTTTGACTTACAGTATTTAATAAGCCGTCAATATTTGCATTGCACATTACATGGTTGTGCTCTGTAAATGAAAAACAGGTTACAGTTACAGAATCCCTTAAAGCTATGCAGTTTTATTAGCAACCTGGATTGAACACAGCAGGTGATACAGCATTCGTAATAACTACAAGAGACTTGAGACTTGACTTGGACTCTAGCTCAAAGACTTGAGACTTGACTTGGACTCTTGCTCAAAGACTTGAGACTTGACTTGGACTCTAGCTCAGACTTGTGAGCATCTCTGGTGGAGGCACAAGCCAGTGTCACAGCCCGCTGCTCCACAGTGGGATTTGGTGCTGGTTTTACGTGCCCTGACCCATGCCCAGCATAGGGGTAAACCCAATAGTGATAGTCTTATACTCATAGAATCAGGAGTTACAATACCTAACTAATGCTCTGTTTACAATACCTAACTATTGTTCTGTTGTGTACAGCGGTGTTCATGAGAGAGAGAGAGAGAGAGAGAGAGAAGAGGTTCTCAGTGAATATGTGTTCTGCAAGCAGCTCTGCAATTAAATACGATTTGAAATAGGTCCAGTAAATATAATCAAAAATCAATATAAAGTGTGCGACGTTGATAATTTGGCAAGCCGCCACAAAAATCAATGTATGGGAGTGACGACAGAAACGTGCTCCGGCTCGGATAGTTAGGCGCAGTGTGAGCGCATGCCAGAGGGGGAATAGGGATGTGGAACTATTATGCTTGGGCACGGCACAAGGCAACCGGGCATAATGTGAGTACGCCCTTAGATAACATTAGGTTGCTAGCTAACGCTGAGCAGTTGCTAACGTTGTTAGTGGTGCAAAATACAAGAGTTGTAATGTTTGTAACGTTTTCATACTACTTTACCAGCTAAGCTAACGCAATCCATATTACTATCCTGTGTACCACCAGTATTATGTCAAAGTGTTGATTTTAGCCTGCAAGTAATGATGTTATGATGGCACCTTGAAGATCAAGGGCAGTGGGACTTGGTTGAAGACACTCAAATACGTTTTCCCTCTAATACAAGAGGCTTCTTCAGTTCTGCCAAGTTCTTCTCCAGTTCTGCGCAGAACCATCTTCATCAAGTGTCTTCAACCGAGTCCCACTGCCCTTTATTTTAACCCACCTTGGATGACTGAAGAGGTTCATTTGCACAAATATCCCTCAACCACATGAAGGTATTGTGCCAAGTCTCTCTCTTGCTGCCAGATGCGCAGGAAAAACTGAGACCAAAATGTGCTGTTTGGAAGTTATATGATCCTCAATAGAGCAATAGTCATTCTGTTTGCTAAAACTAGTGTGCATGTCTAACACCATTTATCCAATGTGATATTAAAATGATGAGAGCAGGGCACCATTCACAGGTTTATTATGACTAATAAGGTTGGATGTATTGACTGATGCTAGAAGTCAGATAAGCCAGTCATGGTGGCTTTCTAATTAAAATCCTCAACAGAGGAGAACCTTAAAAAAAAGAGAGCTTTTCAGCCCATCACTTTAATTGCAGTAATTGATGTAGGCTATCGATTAGATACCTTTTGAGACACCAATTGCTTATTTTATTGACACATGAAATTGAAGGTCAGTGAAAAGAATACTTTAAAACGAATTACAACTGTACCAATTAAATATACCTCGAAGCAACAGATTAGTGACCTTTTGAAGGCTCCCCCTGCCCCCCACCCCGTTGATCGTTTCATTAAAAAGGGAGTCCAATCATTGCTGAGCAATCTTAACCAAGCACAGCAGGCGTGTTAAGCTTAAGATTTCACCACATGCTGAATGTCGCACGTGGGGCTCTAATAAAAGGCAGAAAGATATAATCTTTATCAGGTTCATCAGTGATGACAAATGATCTGAAGTGCATAGTTCATGAATGTTTAGCGTCAGCAAAAGTGGTTGTTTTTTTTAGACTCAGTAGAAGCAACATCTTTGATACAAATGGTCTGAAATTTGCATGGTTTTCTTTATTAATCTCTGTGTTTTTGAAGGTGATCTCTGGTTTTCTTTATCGATGTGTTTTAAAGCATTTCAGACAGTTATACTAAAGTGTTATTCTAAAATAAAAAATATTCAAGTCAAAGTCAACAAAATAAAATGGTTGCTGATAAAACTATTTGATTCCTATCACAATTTGATTTGAAGTGTCCTTACTCACTGTTAAGAGGTGAATGCATTATTCGACAGAACTGATTGCAGCTGCAGAGCAATGTATCCCCTATTATGTCAGCTTATGTCATTATTAAATGACATAAGATGACATCTTATGTTTCAGTCCTGAAATCCTAAATGAAGAGTTAATTCTAAAAGGATGCAGTATTTGGCAAAGAGCTGCTGAAATTTGCATTTTCTGTTATTTCAGCCAAGATGAGTGTAAGATGTATGAAATTCACACTCTCAATTAGGCAGCTTGATGTGTTTCCCATATGCCAGCAACCTGCCAACTATCTGTTGCCATCATCCTGCTGTCTGTCTGATTAACATGAACTGAGACAGGACTGGTACCAAAAGTACTAGTGTTTATTAACTTGTGTATTAAGTAAATGCCTTAACTCAACCAACCATGTCATCTGGGTCATGTCAGAGAAAAATGTATTCTTGCCATTTACGTTTCACATGCACCAAAATCACTGTCAAGTGCTAGCAGCAGTTGGATTTGGAAGAGCTGGATGCATGATTTAGCAGAGGTCTTCTGTCGCACATACACGGGCCAACCCCAAAAAGTAATTTAAACTTTAAGCTGATGGCATCTGGGACATCTGGGACATCTGCACTTCATAATTGGTTAAGATGTGGAAGGGTCAGGCCACATCTCCAAGGGCTCCAGTAAGGCAAAAACCTGGCCTGCCTATTTTCAATGAAATATGCCTAAACTGACTCATACAAATTGAAATGGCTATTGCTTCTGAAGCACAATGAATATGCATAAACAATTCTTGCAAGCAAACTGTTGAAGGTTTCTCAGGAACGTGTCAAACATTTAAAACGGCTGCAAGGATTCTATGTAAACTGGCTACTTTTAGTCAGCTGCTTAATAAATGAAAATATGAGGTTGCCCAGTTAGCTCTGCATTCCTCTTCTCTTCTAGAATGTGAGAAAACATTACACATCTTCAGAATGAGATTTTATTACTAATCTTATCCAGTCTATGTAAATTAGCATCAAACGTCACCATCATCATCATTTCTAGTATTGTGGTGCACCTCCTTCATTCCCAAAGTACTTGAATGCAACATTGATTTTTCTAGGCCTGATAGTAAGTGTGGCATGAAGGTCACTAGAGTAAATTGCATGAGTGTCATGATGAATGTATGTCAACTGGTAGTGTTGTTATTAACCAACCATTCTTCATTTTGGAACATGGACCCTCAATTGCGAGGAGATTTTGCTCTACAAAGTTCATGTCAAATAAAAAAGAAACTGCTTTTGATCTGCTTTTTATATTTTTTATTTTATTTTATTTTTTAGTATTTTAACTATTTTTAAATTGTTCTATATGTGTGAAGCACTTTGTGTTACATGTTATTTGTATATAAAGTGCTATATAAATAAAGATTGATTGATTCATTCATTCATTCATTCATTCATTGATAAAAAAATGAATTGACAAGAGCCCAAAAGTAGACAATTTTAGTAGAAAAGCTTCAAAGGTACATGTTGAAGGATAGTGTTGTTTAGGATGACTGGCTAACTTAAGGAATTTATAAATCCTCAGCCAGGTTGTTTGTCTGTTAATGTTATATTGCACTGAGCACGAAAAAATGTGTTTCAAAAGAAGTAATGGGTTTTAGAAAATGGCTAAGCTGCAAAAAAAAATCTTTAACCAAGTCCACAGAATGTGCCGTAAATGTAATAGTCAATGGAATATCATGTTCATGTAGCAAGCAAGGACTAATCTCTAAAGTTTTTTTTGCTATATACGCCTCTGGAAGCACCTAAAATATTCTATCAAAAGGCGTATAATAAAAACACTATGTAATGATATCGATGGATGCCTTTTGTGTTTTTTTTACACATATATATATTCATATGTAAGACAATACTTAAGCACAGAAATAATAAATACATTATTATATAATACACAAATATAAACAGATAATAAACTATAGATAGATGTAGATAAATGTTGCATTGTGTGTCTGTGTGTTGACGCTGCGTGTTGGTGTCAAAGTTCTTGCGAATAATTGTGATTCCATGAGTGAATTTGAAAATATATTTAAATTTATGTAGGAGCCCATTTATTACTTTACATACAGCTGTCGAGCAGTCCTGGGATATTCTTCAATTTGCAAAATGTTTATACCTCATAATTTGTTGCATGGATTCGTACAAAATTTGGTTTGTACAATCCAGGGTCACTACTGAGTTGATGCATAAAATTGGTAATGATTGCTCAAAGTGGGCGTGGCTTATTGCAACAAATGTAAATTTCTCATTAAGTAAATCACCCGTATGTCCTAGAGAGCTGAAATTATTTCAGCCTCCTGATATGTGACAAATGATTCCCTCACTGCAACCTATGGTCTATTCAAAAGACACCCAAAGCCAGCAGAATGATGTGTGATTTTTTACAGTATTTTCTCACCAGCAGTTTGACTGTTATAAACATTTTAAACTGTTTAAACTGACAAAAAATCCGGGTCAGGCTTATGTGATGTAACTAACTCAACTTGTGAGCGGAAACAGCCTCTCAGTCAGTAAGTCACCTACTCTGGAGTTCTCAAGTTCCAGGGTTCAAACTTTCTTTCAGTTTTTCTCTGCTAAAAAGTGTTCGTGCAGCTTAAAGATAAAATGTTCTAGGTGGGTTGATCATTTCACCCAGTAGTTAGGTACATTTGATGATCTGAGGGTGATGCTGTAAAAATCAAGTTTGCATTTCCCCACTTATCTCAAAGACCTAAGTCTTTTATCACTTTAATGTCTTAAATCGTCAGCATTTGTTCTTCTCCTCTGAAAATGTCAAAAGTTGCATTTTTCTCGACTTGCTTGGATCCTGATCATTGCCGCCTGCACCTAGATTTTTTCTTTATTATTGTCATTGTCCAAAAAATGCAAGAATAAAACAGCTATTTGTCAACTTCTGATTTAAGGGTTGAAGATGTTTTTCCAGTTGTCTAATTCTTTCTTGAGTGTTGAGGACTTCCCTTGCATTTAACAAAGTGATTCACAACCATGGTGTCACAAAAGCCACGGTATTACAGGTATATCGACTGATGAAAACTGATATCTAAGATATCCACCAATGGCTGTGTGTGGTGCATGGACTGCACACCAAAAACCTAATGACCACCAAATTTTCCCCATATTTTTGTTAAAATGACTTACAAGGTTTGTAAAAATGGACTGGAATTTCAGTTTACTTGTAAAAGTAACTCCTGACCATTGTTTTCTTTTTTTTAAATTGATTTTGTGCAATGGAAATCATAAACAACACAGATTTATTTCCCACTTTTCGCTGATCCCCTCACGTCATGAGTGGAATTATTGGACATTTTGGTGAAGGGTACGCTCGCTGTTGTTCGGACTATGAAGCGCCATAGGAGAGGGAAATGATGGGGAATGGTCGCTTATGTGTTTCGTGTGTTTTAAGTGAAGCAAACAGAATTTACACACAGTAAGGGTCAGCTTTGTTTCCACTCTCACTACAATCAAGACATTCCCAAGGCTGTACACTGCACAGAAAAGAACACTGTATGGTATGGCTTTTCCCTTACAAAAATTTTATATCTGGTTAATGTCAATTATTGATTGTGTTTAATTTATTCACCAAGTCTGGGAAAGGAGATGCATTTCTTTCCAGGTTACAAAAATAAAACGCAACTGAAACTGCTCCACTGTCAGTGTGTGAATTTCAAGCATTTGACACTCACCTGGACTGAGACAAGGACATGTATTTCTCAACAGGTTTAAAGAAAAACACCTCTGCCAAATACTAGGAGTCAGATGGCTCAGCACATATTTTAGGCTGTTTTGTCTTAAAATTTCCATACATCTTGCATTGATCTTGGCTGTAATAAAAAGGCATTTCGCTGCAGCTCTAAAATCTTATCTGCCGAATAATGCTTTCCTGCCTTATATTTCTCAAGAGACACTTTGGGATCAAATGATATTACCGGCAATATATTTTGAGCTGTTATGGCTTGACAGTGAGAAATTCTCAGCAGGTACAGAATAAAACGTGTCGAATAATCTGCTACAACTTTATTCCTCACGTACCTCATGCAATTAATAATGACCTAAGCTGATGCATAATAACAGGAAATGCATTGCTCTGCAGCAGTTCTGTCAATTAATGCATTCACCCCTTAACAGTCAGCAAGGACACTTCAAGTCAAACTGTGATAGGGATCAAACAGCACATACTTCATTTGATCGACTTTGACTTGATAGATTGGCTTTGACATTTAACATTCATTTTAAAACCCTAGTTTTATAATAAACTATATGCTTAAAACACATCAAAATTACCTTAGAAATATTGAGAGATTAATGAAGGAAACCATACAAAATTCATACCAACTGTGCGAAGGATCCTACTTCTACTTAGTCTTATAAAACATTGATGGCTCAAAATGTTCATAAACAATAGACTTCAGATCATTTGTCATCACCAATGAACCTGTCAAGGAATTATATAGGTTTTAAACAGTACTTTGCATTAGCTGTGAGGGCTCCTGCGAGGGACGTGCGGTTCTCGGCAGGCAGGCAGAACTTGGTTGTTTTTGGTTTTAGACTGGTGCTAAAAAAATACCTTCATTTTTAAACAATACTTTATCTGCTAAGTCATTACACTTTCTCATAGTTTCACCTACTTCATTTGTTATCAGTCCATCTGAGCATGCTAGGGGCATGCAGTTCTTGGCAGGCAGGCAGGACTCGGTGTAACACCTGTTACATTAGAAAAACATCTGTTCAGGATTGACTGGAAAACCCACTGTGTGGGAGCCAAGGTTCTATATCACAGTTGAGAGTAACAGTGGCAGGTCTGTCCTGAATTTTATTTGTTGTGGGGATGTTTACATCCCAGCTGCCCCACTTACTAACTTGTACAAAAAGTTTAAATCTAACCACTGTTTTGCTTGGCCATGTATGTTGTCCTATAACAACCTTTGAAATCATCCAAGGGTTAGGTTATAATGAATAACATTACATCTTTATGAGATGGAGATTGGGTTTTCAACCAACGCACAAAGTATTAGCATTAAAATTAGCTTACCTAGCGAGCTAAAGTTGATAATCTGGTAGCGACAGTTGTAATTTCTGCCAACAAAATACATAGTTGTCGGCCATAGACAAGCCTGCTTTTGTTTACCTCTGTGAAGTCAAAAACCCATTGTTTGAAAAAAGTCTTTTGAGAGAAAAAAGAGTCATGTTATCATTGTAAATGTGCAGTGTGAAGACGAAATGTTTGACAGAAAGCAACTAATGGGGCTAATGGTTATTATCCAGATGGTTTTAAGTCAAATTATGATGATGTGTTTTATTCTTTCCACAGCTGAGATCTACCCAAAAGTGTATCATAGCTGTTTCTTCATTGTCACGTACTTTGCACCATTATGTCTTATGGTCCTGGCGTATATCCAGATATGTCACAAGCTGTGGTGTCAACAGGTGTGTACTCCTGCACTTTATGTTGCAATATATCAGCTCTTACAAAGCCATGTTTAAACAGTGAACTGCTCTTTCTTTGGCAAGGTTAAAGTGTGTGATATACACATATTTAATCAACAGATTCCTGGAAACACATCAGTGTTGCAGAGGAAGTGGAGGTCCATGCAGTGTTCAGCTCCCACTCCAGGGCTGGGAGAGTCCGTGAGGGTCAGGACCAGCACAGTTTGTGCTGAGATCAAACAGATCCGGGCCAGGCGCAAGACAGCCCGCATGCTAATTGTAGTGCTCTTTGTTTTTGCCCTGTGCTACCTACCAATCAGCGTGCTCAATGTGATGAAAAGGTAATAACTGCTCAAGCTCTAAACGATCAAATGCCATTCAAATGCAAACAAGAAACGTATTTAGCATTTCTTTTTTCATTAGGAGCTCACCTTGGAAATTTCATGTTTGATAATGACTGATACAGTATATTTAGTATTCATTTAAGTACTAAATAGTGGCTTGTTTTTATTATAATGATTTTAATACTAATGTGATTTATAGTATAGTGTCAAAACCATGCAAACATGAATTATTATTTAGCTGATAGGCCTAATGTCATACTTTACTTGCAGAGTCTTTGGGACGTTCAGGAGCACAAATGACAGAGAGACAGTGTATGCATGGTTCACCTTTTCACATTGGCTCATATATGCCAACAGTGCAGCAAATCCTATCATCTACAATTTCCTCAGTGGTAAGTTTGTAACTCACCCCTTAGACCAGTTGTGTGTGTTCATTACTGTCCTCTAGTGGATGGTTTGACAACAACCCTAAGACTCGGCTTTAAGTTGCATGTATTGTAAGATTGTAGATTGTAGATGCCATTACAGTTTTATGGTCTTGATAATGACACATGCTTCTCAGCTGTTAGTCATCATGTACTGAAAAAACAATGAAATATGATGTATTTATAATGAATCCAGAGTCAATCAAGTCTTCTAAACAAAAAGCTTGACAATAATGCCATGTGATGCAAAGTGTATAAAAGGTGCAAATGTAATGGTTTTTGAGTGTATTTCATGTTTCTCTTATTCCAGGGAAGTTCCGCGGGGAGTTCAGAACAGCCTTTTCTTGCCATTGTTATGGAAAAGGCCAAAATCACACACAGAGGACAAGGACCAGACCAAGCACAGACAGACGAAAATCCCTGTCAACTCAAGTTAGCAACATGGACAATGTGTCACGCATATCAGATCAGATAGTGTAGTTTTATAATCCGGGTGGGGAGTTCTTCTGACCAATTCAAGCATCAAAGGACACACTCATCATTAAGGTAGACATTTAAATGTTCAACCTTTATTGTAAAAAAACACCTTTGAATGGAAATGAATGTCTCAATTTTTTTGTTTTATGTTTGCTGAGTTTCATGAGGACTCTTTATGGAAGTTAAGAGCTTTAGCAATCGGGGCGCTGTTTTCTGAAGACCTTCTCACATTAACACAATCAGGAACTCAGTAGGGCATGGCCTCCACTGAAATGCACAGAAACTGTCTATTTATTTTCATAGGACATCTTTTGAATGTTTAGTATTAATTAACTCATACCATATGTACTATGATACAAGGTTAAGTGAGTTTTAATTGCACGTGTTGTATTGTAAATGTACTATGTTGACTGCATACTGCACAAAAATTTTTGTCACTTTTCTTTATTGGAAAATTCTCTTTATTAGGCTTCATTGGCTTTTCTGAATGGGGTCCATTCAACTGTATGTTCATTATAAAAGACTATTAAATAACTTTAATTGTCTCCAAACTGCAGCAGGTTACAGGAGCTTCTCTAGGTCAAACACAAAAGTGCTCCAGGTTAGGCTGCTGGACAGAGCTTTTAGTACAAATAAAATCTAACTGAAAAGAAGGGTTGTGGCAAGACTCAGTGTTTTCCACAAAATGACAATGTAACTGTAGGGGTGGAGGGTATATTTGTATTTTTTATTTGAAAATATTTGAAAGAATACTACTAATATTACCCTATTTCTAGTAGCCTAGAATTATTATTTCACCATTTTAATTCTACTAATAATTCTCCAAATTACTTGTTTAGTCACAAACTACATTATTCTGGTCACCATCTATGCATCAGAAACCGTCCAATGCAGCTCGTGTGTAACATTTAGTGTGACTAGCAGAAAATCGGACATTTGGCGCTGCTCGGCCCCTGTCACTGGTCATGGCCAATTAAGCTGAAAACTGTCCTATACTGTCCCCAGCCGGTCGATCGGTTCATCCCTACTGCGTACAACGTACATTTATTTTTAGTTTGTTGTTTAGTTTAGTTTAGTTTTAGTTTATTAATGCTTATTTATTTGTGGGGGTTTTATAAGGTTTTATGGGCTTTTACAACAATAATACAGCAGGTGCTATAGAGCAGTGATTCCCAAAGTGGGGGTCGGGACCCAGAGAGGGGGGGTCGCAAGTTGATTTTCAGAAATAAAATAAAAATTTAAAAACGATTAGAAATAGCATATGTTAGCCATGATTGTAACACAAGATAAAACTAGTGGCTAAATTTAAAATAAAACCAAGCTAATAAATAAGGGAACAGCTCTTTTGATTTTCTTTGACCACTCTGACCCCTGAGGTCATTGCAACACATTTACGACATATTA
>JAPMOB010229255.1:0-13613 GCA_029875015.1 Lepomis gibbosus | reverse complement strand
CATTGCCTCCACCTGTGCATTGGTAAAACGGCCGTCAGTAAAATGCATGTTGCAGACTGTAGGCCTACATAAGACGGTGGTAGGTGAAAGTGCGACGCGTTTTCTTTCATCTGTCCTCCAACACCGCACGCACAAATGCCATAACTTACTGTAAGTTTTAAGTAAATTACATGATAAATTGGGTAGCTAGCTCACAATGACGTTTATTGGTTTGATGCTCTGTCTTAATGAGGCGTGACGATGTAACAATTTTTTAACGAGGCATGACAGTGCGCCTGCGCAGGTTTGGGGAATGACGTATGACTTATGGAATTATGGCGCGTTCGAGGCTGGTCGGAACTGGGATTTTTCCCAGTTGAACCTTCCGACGTACGAATTCAAAGCGTTCCAGGTGTTGCATGATGCCGAAAGTGAACGAAAATCATGGGTGACCGTGAGAAAGTGTACACACAGTTGCACCCTCAGCAGTGCTTTAGGTGTTAATTAAAAGGATGGCAGTTTAACTGCAACAACTGACATAAATAAAGCCCATACGTTACTAGTTCTGTGTACCCCTCTGGAGTTGGTAGCCCTGAAGTCAGTCAATGTTGTAGGTTACACTTCCTAATGTACACTTCGTAATGTTTTGGCATTTTTAACAATAACTTTTATGCAGAAAATATGACTTTATGAGATTCTTTACTATACCCAGGTACTGTATGTGTAAAACATATTTCTGCATCAATATAGGCTACATGCAGAAGAGGTTTTACTATATGATCGTATGTATTATTTTAATTCAAATGCATGCAAATATAAGTTTTGTTGCCATTTAGTTTATGGTTTACCATTTACAATGTGTGCTTCCATGGCCGCTGACATTGTTTTTTGTCATTCAGCTGCTACTCGTGAAGTACAAATTTTTTCTCTGAGTTCACAAGTAGAAAATCCGACTTCAAGTGGCGTTCCAGGATAGTTTTTCTAGTTGGAGGTGCCTGAAACGCAGCATTACTATGGTAAAACGTCATCACCCCGTTTTAACAACTAAGCAATTTTTGCAACTTTGAGCACAAAATTAAGCTATTTGTCAAAAAATATTTGGCAAACACTGTGGGTAATCCACATTGTAAGGAAATGACTCAGAAATATATGAAATATCATAGAAATGTAAAAATACACTGGAGGGGGGCTTTATTGGTGTACTGATGTAGCTATGCAATCATCACTATGATTGTGGGACTTCTAAAGGGCCATAACAAAAAAATGACCTATAAGTATGCATGCAGGGAGGAAGAAAGTAAATACTCCAAACAGTAAACTACAAGACTTCATCACAAAATAAGTCCTGGAACGCACTGACTATCAAGAGTAGAAATTTCCTTCAGCTGCAGCTGAGCGAGACAGTGTTTACCATCTTTTACATGATGCATTCAAAGTTGCATATAAAAAGTGCTTGCCAACAGTCGTATTATCCTCCTTTTGGCCTTGCCTTACGGTTTAAACTTGGCTTAAGTTTCCTCAAGATTTCACAGCAAATAACTTCTCAAAAGAGTTCTGCGGTTATCTTGTTTTGCCAAGCAGCTGTTTCATGGCCACAAGGGATGAGTGAGAGAAAAGGTCCAGGATGAGAAAGATGATTTAAACTGAGAGGCACAAAGACGGGGAAATACAAAGGAGGAACAGAGCAGACAGAGCAGACAGACGGAGGGACGTAAAGAGAGAGGATTCAAACATGTGAGGCCAACCACACTTGCTTGATTGTATCTCTGGCCAGGAGCGAGAGGAGGAGAGTGGGAGGAATAAAACAATTAACATGAACAGTACTCTGGGGAATGTGGGTTTCCTTGACAACAGTGGGCATAGCCAAACAAACGGGCCCTTTCATAACAATTCAAAACAAACAGAAATGTCTCCCTTATTAGCACCCAGGCATTTGTAAAAAAGAGGCATCCCTTCCTTTTGTCCTAGAGGGGTAAAGAAAAAAATCATTTTGTTTTTCAAAATTCTTCTTAAGCTTCTCCACATTACAAGTGTGGCTAAACGTGGATTATAAAACAGCAAAAACAAATCTGTTGAGATGGTAAGAAAACATGTACAGAAGGTTTGGTTATAAAACCTCAGGTAACTTTGAAAATGTGAGAAACCAGCAGACTGGCGAGCCTGCAGAGCTGAACAGGATGAGAGGACGATGGGACACGGGCAGACCCTCCTGCCCCAGATACTGCTCCAGAGAGAGAGCTGTGTCTGAGTGTGTGTGTATGTGTGTGTTAATTGTAAAATTGTGTTGTGGGATGGGTGGGGTTTTTGTGTTATTCAGAGCACTGTTTGATGAGCCAGCAGGTCCACCCTAAGTCCTGGCAAACGTTTTGATCTATAATCAGTTGCAGGAGACATTGAACAGAATTTGAATCACTTTTAAAGCAATAGTTCAACGTTCCATTTGCCTTTCTTGTTGAGAGCCAGATGAGAAGATTGTTACCACCGTCATGTATGTATGGTAAACACAAAGCTAAAGCCAGCAATGAGTTAGCTTTGCATAAAGACTGGAACGGAGGAAACAGCTGGACAGGCCCTAAGGAAACAAATCACACTTAAAGCTCCCTAAGTCACACGTTATAATTTCTTTGTTTAAAAAGTGTAAAAGGACTATTCACCATTTTGGGGGGATTTTGTACCACACTATTTCTTGGCCAGGAACTTCCTGGAGTCTCCACTGTTTTCCTGGTAACCTCACAGTGAATAAAACATATATAAATAATCTGTTAATTAGTGAGCTAAACAGCTAGTGAGGTGCTGGTTGGCATACATTGTTGTCTCTGAACAGTGCCAGGCCATGTGCCAGGCTAGCAGTTTCCCGTTTCTAGTCTTTAAGCTATAAACTCCACATATTCGCATATTCCACATATGAACAAATTGCTACAAGACAGGGAGAGATGGGTGGTGGTTGGCTAACTGTTCAGCCATGCATGAGTCCCGACTCACTGCCCCCACCGCTCTTTCTGGTGGCAGCTGAGCCCTGTGAAATCATTACATAGCATAATATCTACCAACAGCTTGCACATTTTCAGCACGGGCGGGTCAGAAACAAAAATTTGAACACTGGCATCAGATCCACACTCTTCCCACCGAACTAATTCCTCACAAGAGACAGTCACAATAGCAGTGAGGTCGCTTTGAATGTAAATGTCATGTTTCATGAAGAATACTCAAAGCTGTATGATGGAAAATGATGTGATGTGATGAATGCCAAGAGTCACGAGGGTGATCAACCCAGTAAATGTAGGGTGTGAAAGTTTGTTTGGGCAAAACGTTGATGTATGAGTGAGATATCATGTTTTAATGAGCAGTTTGGTGGATGTGTTTGTGCGAGACAGAGAGACAGACACAAAGAGAGAGGAGGGGGAATCTACCCAATCTAAAGAATGACTGTGGGTCAATGTTCCGAGTAATAAGCAGGTCACAGTATGTGCAATGTCTAAATTTTTCTCTCAAACACAAACAGCAACACACCCATCAAGTTCCTTTACCATCACCCTCTCACATTTCCTCTCTTCCTCTCTCCACAACCTCAGTTTTGGACATGCAGCACATGTCTCTGTCCAGCTGTTTTGGCCTGTCCTGTTGAAAATAAAATGTCAAGCTGCTCTGAGCAGCCCCTCAGAGTTTGCAGGGGTCCCCATATGAAAAGAAGGAATAAAATGATGATGAGGCCACTGTATATCTGTATATCTGTGTAGCTTTTACCAAATGTTATTGGTAGCAACTCCTAATAAAATAAGCCTTTATAAAGGGTTTGTAGGTTTATGCATTGGCAATGTAATTAGTAATTAGTGTGCAATTAAGTGTGCAATTACAGACATTTTAAAATAATTTACTTATTCTTGGATGGATAAGTTATTAAGCCATTAGGAACAGCTACTTTTAGATTGTGAAAAAGCCCTGCTGAAGATATTAATTGTCCATCAGGACACTTGTCTTAATTGCTCTTTAAGTCAACCTTTCTTTGAAGGTTAGTGCTAAAACTATTATCAGATAGTTAATTAAAAAATAATTAATTATTAGTTTTAATTATTGTTCAGACAAAGTAAGCAAACTGCCATCTTGGTCTCTGGGAACTTACATGGCCATTGTTTTCTTAAAGTAAGCTATATGAACAAAACTACAAGCTGCATGAAAACTAAAAGCTACATGAATCGATAAAGGAAATGATCATTAGATGCCACCCAAGCTGAGTGTTCTGTGATACCTGCAAATTGTAACAAAGTGCAAAACCTTTTTTTTCAAATGCATAAAACTGTAATAAAACACAGACCTAAATTTGTAATCATCGTTATTACACTTACTTCCTATTGAAAGAGTCGCCTGAAAACAACACGATGAACAGCAATAAGTTGGTAACAGGCGCCAGTGATGTGTCACATGATCGTGTTGGGGTCGGATATAGCCTACTCACTCTGTATATCCTCTTCGGCAGATGTGACACTGCTATCTCAGACAGACCGGGACCGCACAATGATCCATCTCCTCCGCTGTCTACACGGCTGCTGCTTTCACACGACTCCAGAGTGTCACGGATTAATTAAAGTCGTCAGTTCCTGATAGAAGAGCTGAGACGTCTCTTTTTGCCGCACCAGCAACAGCAGCAGGATTGTTCGCCAGTTAAATTCTCATCATTCTTGTTCACCATTTAGACTCCTATCGTTTTAGTTTTGCCTTCAGTGTTCAACCTCCATCTCACCTGAAGAAATTAAACCATGCGCTCCTGGGCTGCGCTCCACCGGTAAGTCACCAGATCTATGTCAGGTTTGTCTGTGTGTAACGGAGGGATTTTCAGAAGATAGCCTACAAGACGAAGTTAATATATTAAGCAATGCATTAAAATGTATTGTTAACCTTTTAGTGGTGCAGTGGTAAAGTGGATAAAGAATACTGCATCCCCCTAAAATAAAGAAACTAATGGCCTTTCATTTAGGCTATTTGTTGCATTTTATTAGTTGTGAGTTAAAAGATGCAGTTATGCTAAATATTTTATTAGATTTTATTGTATCTCTGCCTCATTTTCCCATGACTCCTATACCATAAATTTTGACACCATGTGTCAGAAGAGGAACAGGGAGGGGAAGTCTGTTTAAGATAGCCAAAACTATGGCTTGTATCACCCCATATCCATTTACAAAAATAAAGTTTATATTAGTAGAAGAAAATGTTCTGCCACTCCTGCAGGCTTTAAGGCCAATCCCTCAGGCCACTTGAGGAATTTTCCATCAGAGCCTAGTAAGGCCTGATCTGACATTTTTGCAACATTAAAAACAGTCGAACTTTACAGCTGCCAAATTCCAGATAGAAATTCCTTCACTCATCTCCCATGCTTGTAATTATTAGTCCTACGATGCTGGTCTTATAATGAGAATGTTTTTCATGCAGACGGTAAAAAGAGCCCACACCCGGTCGCTTTTCTCAGAGCCAATGGATATCTGCAGAAATGTTGGGTCTCACAGTGAATGAGTCAGTCACACTTCACCTGATGTCTTCTTGTCCGTCCACAGGTTTATCTCCCTCCTATTTCTCCTCTTCCTTCCTTTTGTTTTCTCCTCCTCCTCCCACCCCCAGTGGATTCTCCAGCGTGTCCCTGTGGTCCTCCCTCAGCAGACTGAGGCTCGACCAGCCCCTCACTTCCTGTCTCCGGCCCGCTTGGATGTCAGCTCCCCCTGTGACCCAGAATGCCACAAGAGGGCCCCTCGCCCAAGCTACTGGGATCTGCGGCGTCTTCTGGCCTATGAGACACTTGACTCTAATGGTCAACTTACTGAGACTGCCATTGGGATCTATGGCTACAAGCCAACTTCTAACACCAGTCCTGCCTACTCCTCACTGTCGCCTGGGAAGGCTGAGCGGTCCCATGTTAGGAGAAAGCGACAGATCTTTGGTCATGATGGGCGTTTCAGCATCGCCGGACAGGACTTCCTGCTTAAATATCCATTCTCGGTGGCTGTCAAATTGTCCACTGGGTGTTCTGGGACATTGGTGGGGGACCGTCATGTGCTCACAGCTGCTCATTGTGTTCATGATGGTAAAAACTATGTGAAAGGAGCCCAGAAGCTTCGGGTTGGGTTTCTAAAACCCAAGCAACGAGACACACAGCCATCCTCCTTTTACCTTTCCTCCAACTTCACCAACCATGTTGAAGGTGGCCCTGCTCCTTACGCGCCACCAACCAACGACAAAATGAAGTTCCAGTGGATCAGAGCCAAGCGCACCCATGTTCCCAAAGGATGGATTAAAGGGAATGCTAATGATATTGGGATGGACTATGACTATGCTTTGCTTGAACTCAAGAAACCCCACAAACGCCGCCACATGAAGTTAGGAGTCACCCCCCCGGCTCAGAGGCTGCCTGGTCGACGAGTCCACTTCTCAGGATTCGATAACGACCGTCCAGGTCAGCTTGTGTATCGTTTCTGTCGGGCCGGCGAGGAGACGTCAGACCTTCTGTACCAGCACTGTGATGCTCAGCCTGGTGCCAGCGGGTCAGGAGTCTACGCCCGGATGTGGGATGGGCGCCGCCAGCGCTGGGCAAGGAAGGTGATAGGTGTGTTTTCTGGGCATCAGTGGGTGGAGCGACAAGGGGCATCTCAGGAATATAATGTAGCAGTGAGAATCACACCTCTAAAATATGCTCAGATATGCTACTGGATAAAAGGAAACTTTGTGGACTGCCGAGAGGGGTGAGGAGAAGGTGAAGAGTGAGGATGACAAAGGGGTGTGTAGCTACGAAAACATAGACCCCTACATCCTCATACTGCGCCCACAAGAAGCTTCACCCCTTACCTGCCACTTGTAGCACTGACATCAATATAAACATCAACATGTCGTTTGTTTCCTCTATTCTCAGACATAAAACTGACACAAATCCATTAATGACACTAAATTATGTAAACAGGGAGTGTTCATTTCATGTATGCTTAGTTTTGCATCTTGCAGTTACATTTAAAAAAATACAAAAAAGTTAGTTATATTGATGTTAACTCAAAAAACATTTAGGTCATGTGGTTTTGCAGAACAGAAGGTGGTTTATCTGCTTCTTGGAACATTTATCTGGATAACAAAGTTATCTGGAAGAACCACAGTTCTGGAACATGGACTGAAACAAATATATTTTGGAACAACTGGCCCTCAGATTACAAAATGCAGACTGGGAAAACTGTTTCACTTCACTTCATTATAGCCTTTTTATTGTGCTAATACTAAAGAATGCACTGTTAAAACTCTTGAACACGTTTTTCAGCTGAAATGATTTTTGTGGATGAATGTACAAGTCAGCTACCAAAGGTGCCAACAGTTTCTCTCCAAAATATCATGTATCTCCTCTCAGTGGACACTAATTATCTACAAGCATAGTTTACTCAGCTAAATTAACACTGTTTTGGAAGAACATTCAACTTGTTACACAGAATGATATTAAATGATTGCAGTTGGCTCTTGCTAAGGCTGCACATTATATTGAATGTTGGACTTTAATGCTTAGCTCCCTCTGGTGGCAAAGATAAAACATTGTAGGTGCAATGAACATTATGCAGACTTAGCCTAGACCTACATAAGCACTTTTTACTTCTACTTGTTTAAGATTTGTGAAATTGCATAGTGTGTTTCAGTAAATGAAGACTGTGGCAAATTTAATGAAATATATGCTTTGAAAAAAACAACTGTGTCCCATATTTCTTCTCAGGCTGTTCATACAACATATCACACACAATTGTTGTTTCAACACAGTTTGTTTTATTTCAGATGTCAAAAAGCATTTTTAGAAATGCTGTGGCAGAACTGAACACTGTAAAAAGACGAAATATATGAGGACCAGCTCCTACGACTTCTCCAGCACTGACACATTAAATAACAGGTTGGACCATGCCTCTGAAACGGCATCCTGGGATATGGCACATATAAAACAAATTATGCAAATTAATTTGACAACTTTTACAATTAAGGAAACATGAGTCAGCTTAAATTTGAATTAAAACATGTCCCTTAAATTTAACGTAGGCTAGAGGAAGATGAAGTGCACTTCAGGGCAATGTGATCAAGAAGTGATTAGAACCTAAAATCTTTCTCATTTACTCATCTCGTCTTCAACTGTGAAGTTATGGGTTTCACCAAACCAAAGAAGGCAGACAGAATGTGTGTTGCTTGAGCAAAGACTTAACATTCAAGTAAGAATTGACATGGACACAGGAAACCTTAAAATGTCCCCTTTCTGTGTTATTGAGATATAGGTAGGTTAAAGGTGTCATAGCAGAGCACCTTTCGATCACATTTCTTTAAATGGTGCTCCATTGAAGGCTAGTGCTACCAACTTAAAAAAACCAAAAACATTCAAGTCAACAGCAACATTCAGTTGAAAGTGGAAAATGGCCGCAATCAAAAGATAAGCTGCAAGGAGCTGATTTCAGGGCCAAATTTGGAAACAAAGCAAAATAATGCACATGTACGGCATTTGTTTATAATAAAAAACTCCTCACCCTTCTGACGAGGCATTCAGCATCCAGATGTATACACTGCTTCATCTCGTTCCTCCGCCTCATCTACACTCAACCTGAAACTTGCAGTCAGATTTGAACCCGATAAAAAGGCTTTTCAAGTTGTATTGATTTCTTTCTGAATACTGGACAGTTTATCGGGGCGACACTAATCCTTAATACTGCCTGGTTATGCACAAACAGCAGATTAGAGCTGGTGAGGCCCATTAATAGAAACCTACTTGAGAGAAAGATGATGTTTAGAAGTGAGACTAAACAGAAAGGCAACAACATGTGAGGCAACCTGTTTGTAACACCATTCTGGTAACTGAGAATACATCAACTGGTAATGAGGCAACACATTTCCCCACCAGCTGTCTTCACCCTTTGATTTTTCCCATCATTAATCATCCACTGTTATCAAATACATATGAGAGCGTGATGACAATGACAAATATTTGCAGTGGGTGATGGGTTAGGTCCTTGGAGGTACAAACAGAAAACTATTAGCCACATTCGTTCTGTTATCTACATCCAGTCCATAAAGACAAGGACAAGTGTTGTCAATACCATTATGGTTTAAGCATTCAAGGTTCATAATTGAAAAATAAACTTAACAGGGACTGGATAACCTTTAAGAGCACAATATGTCATACTCTATATCATAGCCAGGCCTGACAGGGTTGTATGATAAGCTAAAAATACACAGGGTCAAACTGTTTTTGACCCTGTTTGTTTTGTTTGTTTTTTTTTACATTTGTGAGTGTGCTTGAAGTTTAGGGATGCACATAGTATCTCAATCCCTTCTCACTTGTTGACCCCTACTCTAAGATTGTAAAGACTGGTGCTGTAACTGCCCTCCAGATAGTAAATGATGAGAAACAAGCAGACACTGATAGTAAAAACACAGTAACAATGTGAATGAGGAAAAATACAGCATTCTTTGCAGAGGCAGTGGATAAGTGTACCTAAGATCTTTTTCCCAGTTTGTAGGAAAGATTTATTCCACAATAAGGCTGTGTTTAAAGTAAAAGTTTGACATTTTGGGAAATACACTTACTTGCTTTCAGATGGCAAGTCAGAGAGGGAAAATGTATACCACTCACATATCTGCCCTTTAAATATAAAGCTACCACAGCTAGCTGGTTTACTTATCGGGTAGCAAGAGGAAAGAGCTAGGTTTGCTCTGTTACAAAACCTACTTATGAGCAACTCAAAAGTTCACTAATTAACATGTTATTTCTCCTTTGTTTAATATGAACACAATTATTTAATTATTTTGAGGTGCTGGTAGTTTAGACAGAGACAGGCTAGACAGGCTCCTTCCCTATTTCCATTCTCTGTGCTAGCTGTAAGCTAGCTATCTGTTGTCTTCTCATTTAACTCTCCACCAGAAAAAGCAGAATATGTCCCAAAATGCCAACTTTGCTTTAAAATCACCATTGAAAACATGCAGAAGATGTTGCAACAGTGATAGTGTTTGTGCCCTGCTGCATCAGTTCCACTGGTCCTAGATTTAAGCTTTAGGAGGCCTCTGGGGGCCTCAGAGCTGAAGCAGCCCAATTAGGATTCAGGATCTCAAGTACATCTCTTTCCACTGCTGACTCGCTCATCTGGTTGAACTGACTGTAAGAAGACAAGTTCGCTCTGTGATTGGCCACCTACATTTAAAATATCTTTGGTGAAAGTCACCTCCTGGCATTCCCTGACTTCCCTGTCGCCTAGCAACAACATAACACAATATGCTAATGTCGTCATTGTGGTAATGCCCGGCGTAACTCGAAATAGTATACAAAATAAAAATATTCTTTTAAATAGGTATATATAAACATTGCATTAAAAATAGAACCGTATCAAAACACAATTATGAGTTCACAGTCCCTTAACCTCACAGCGTGAAAGTTCAGCAACCCTCCGGTCTTCTTCCACCCATCATCTCCCCTCCACGTCCAAAGTTCGTAGGTGAGACTGTAAAGAGCCTTTACTGCGACTTCAGTCCAAAACTGTTGGAGGACAGAGGGTAGGAGTAGGCTTTTCCCAGCACAATGCGGTCTCGGAGCAGTTTAAAAAGGACATAGTAGTTGCAGCAGAGGATAAGGCCCAGAGACAAAGTGTGGTTCCAGCGCTCAGAGCGCAGCAGAGAGTATAACTGGTACAAAACCACACTGGACTCGATCCAGATCAGCAGGTTCAGAATCCGCAATGGCTTGTGGAACAGGAACTGAAAGACAAGACAGGCAAGAAGACAAAATCAGAAAAGGAAATAATAACAGAGCACACAGAAGTTCAAAGCTAAAAATATTTAATATGCAGGAAGTGGACACAATAAAATGACTGTACAGATGAGTGAAACCTTAATAGCACTTTTGTACACATCCAATATGGCTGCCGCTGTGCCTGTTAAATCAGCTATCATGTCAGTATTAAACAAACTGGACAGTACACTTTGTCTAAAAGAACAACAACTGCACTTCTGTTGAAGATGTGTTTATCGTACTTACGACAGAATTTGGTAAGATTCATTTACTACACTACGAAACATTTTGTAGTGTACGATTGCGCCACTTGCTTTTACTTTTCTCCTTTAAAACCTGTAGCTAACTTGTAGAAACTCAGAAAGCAAGACCCCCCCCCCCCCCAACACTGCACACTACTCTTGATTAAGTGTTGTGAAATGTATTAGATATGATGATAAGAGTGGAAAGAAAATAACCTAGTCTTCAACATGCTTCATGTTTTAATTGGTTGTATACGCTGTAACAATTTTATTACAAATTTGTAGGAGAAAAGAAAGCCCGCAATCACATTTCTTGCCGTCCACATCTGGTATCGCCATAGCAAAGACGTGTACTTGACGTGTAGCAGCTGTAGGTACAGTGTAACCCCTTAACGCAGAAGTATAAATCCAGCTTAAGTCACTAAATATGTGGCTGTGTGAGAAAAGTCTACTTTCTGCTGATGTAAGCAATAGCGATCTTTATTACATGCAAGGCAGCACATTTTCATCTTTTTCCACTTTAATACGCTGCAAGGAACTGTGACTCAGTGGCTGTGTAGTTTGTGGTACTGGATAGTATATCATATAGGTGTCCTTACTATTTTGTCCTCTCTCTGAGCATCTAAGTGAATAATGTACAAGTAACATCCACTGTCACTATGGTAGAAAGTACAGATACTCACATAAAACCTTGCATGGGAAACATCAGAGGGCAGAGCGACATTATAGGGTCCGACTGCCTTATACAGACATCGACTGTGCCGTACCAACACCCCCTGAGGCCAAATGGTACTTTCTGACCACCTGCAAAACACATCACCACCACAGTTATTCACAAACCTTTAGCGGTCATATTTTAAACCACCGTGTGTACAAATGTGTGCACTGAAGGGCCACTCACACATGCTGAGGCGCGTTGCTGTACGAGCCGTGCTCCAGTTTCTGCCAGCGGCCCAGGTGAGCCGCTGAGCGATGAAGCAGGTCGCAGTAGCTGGGGGGCAGCAGCTGGCTCATTAGCATCACAAACGCATTGATCCACACCATGATCAGATGCTCACATGACCAGCGCATGTCATAGTACTGGGTGCTCTGAGGAAATGAAGGTCGCTAAAAGTTAGCAAGAACACAGGCAAGAGTGTAGGCATATTGAGATGTACTGAAAGGATTGTGGGGCATGAAAACCACAAGTGTCAGATACCAACCTCAACAAAGCAGAGAGGCAAGAAGGCCACGTAATAAGCACTGAACAGCGAGTTGAATAGCACTTCCTTGATTCGCCGGTTGAAGTCGCTCTTCAGCTCCTCCACCTCTGCTCGAATCAACTCCGGTGTGTGTGATTGTGTGTGTGGTGGGCAGGTGTGAATAGGCATGTGTGTGGTGCCGGAAAACTGCTCTCTGAGGTTCTCACGTAACAGGAAGAGGAAGTCACGTGGTCGAAAGAATGGAGTCTCTGTTAATTCGGTCTGCGGGTGGTCGGCTGGGTAATCACAGTCCGCCGGTGCCGTTTGACTTTTCCCTCCCTCCTGATGGAAACAGCAAAGTGGGACGTACACACCAAATCTGGCATTTGGATGGGGGCAGGTGAAGAAGACAAAAGAACAGGGCAGCGAGTTTTAGTGTCAAACAACAGCAGGAAGAAAAGGAGATGTGTGAAGCAATAACATTTTGCATAAAATATTGAGACACATTGAAGGAATGTGGTTCCACAAAGTCCATTTCTATTAGCGCGCACATAAAACAAACAAAACATCAACATGCTCACTATAAACAGCTTAATGTATTGCTGTGAATGAGCAGCTGTGTGAATCATTTATTCTGAAAAGGTTAATATCTAGAAAAATGCGTGGTGGCCTAAAGTAAAAATCTCATTAGCTTAAGCATTGTGTTTTATGTTCATTCTGATAATTTTAGGTTTTTCCTTCACCACTGTTAGCAATGTTATGGTTTGTGTATGAAAGCAATGCTTTGCATCTGATTTACCACTTTGACCTTTTTGGAAACACACACACACACACACACACACACACACACACACACATAAAACACAGACAACTGATTTAAATAACGTTTTTTACAGTATGACGCCACTGTAACTAGAAAAACTGGTAACATAACTAAGTTTTGCTGACTCCAGTTTTGGCTGTAATTCAACAAAGACAGGCAGGTGACAGTTGTGGTAATCTGAGTATTGTGGGGTTCCTGGTCATCAAGAAAAGTAGCAAATTATTAGGGGTGACCCCAAATAGTCTAAAATTCTTTGCTGCTTTAAGGGGCGGAGCCTGATTCAACTGTCAATCTCACAGTCGAATCTTCACAGTGGCATTGAAAGTGAAAGCAGGATCATACCTATATAGCTACAGTGTATTGAAAAAGTCTGTCAAAATGCCAGGTTCTTATGATGTAAAATAATGAGACAAAGATAAATCATATCAGAACTTTTTCCACCTTTAATGTGACCTATAATGTGAACAATTCAATTAAAAAACAAACTGAAATCTTCGAGGGGGAAAAATGAAAAATAAAAACCCTCAAATAACCTGGTTCCATAAGTGTGCACACCCTCTTATAACTAGGGATGTGGCTGTGTTCAGAATTAACCAATCACATTCAAACTCAGGTTAACT
>JAPMOB010229253.1:0-20000 GCA_029875015.1 Lepomis gibbosus | reverse complement strand
CACTGTTTCACTCTATCAGGAACAGGCCTAATGAATTAAAGTGTTTCGCTCCAAAATGCAATAGCGGCATAGCCAGAACACTAGCAGATATTCCCTAAAGCTGTTAACATTTCCAGAGAATATACATTTAAATGTAATTATTTGTAAGCAAAGGTCTGAAACAACACTGAAGTTCGGTAACAATCCAATTATAGCTTTTCCGTTCACTCAGTACTCATATCATAAAAGTAGACTAACTCTCATGCTCTTAAGATTTAAACTGTTAAAATTATACTGGCAGTCCCCCACCCAAGAATAAATTATGTTTGTTAAAGGATCATTACAGTGGTTTTGCCTGCACTAGCCCATTTATTACAAACATACATTACAATACTGCCAACCATTGTCCAAAGCATACAGTAATGTTTTATAATGCTGAATATCTTTTTCTTACCTTCCAGGCAGCCATTACATTCCTCTCATTTAATATGGAATGAAAATCAACTTGTGCTTTGTAGTTGAGTAGCTAAAATATGCAAAAACACTGTTATGGTCCTTTTACAAATGGTAGACTAAGAATAAAATAATGATTACTGAATTTAGAATATTTTAAATATGAAATAGTTTCTAAGATGAAAGAAGTGTTCAATTAATTAATTTTAGTTATTTCTGTGAAACACTTTTGAAAAAAGTTGTTAACAGCGTGACTTATTTGTATTAAGCCTTAAAGAGTACGACCACACTGAAAAGCATCATTGCTTCAATCAGGTGTGATCAGAAGTGTGTTCTGTTGCACATGTAACAACACCCACTAATTATGTTACGGTGTACTGACACACCCTGGAGTACACTTCTACACCACTACAGTGCCGTGAGAAGGTTTTTTCAGGGGGTGTCACGCAGACGATCTTACACATGATGTTCAGTTGTTCTCATTGAGGAGTATAACTCAGTCTGTGAACTCAGCTGTGTAAAAGTTTGAAATAACCCTAATGATGTCACAAGGGTTAAAAGGGGGTATGGAAAATTCACAAGTAATGTTGGAGGAATTGTAATTTTTTTTAATTTTTAGCATCCTGATTTAAATATTTCTCTTGTGAGTCCCCCATAGTTAATTAAGAGCAATACTGCTTTCAGTTACTCTTTAATGATAGTTATGTAAAAAAAAAACCCATATATAGTAAAATTGTAAATATAGCCTATTCTCTGGTATATTTACTATTTTTGTGGTCAAGCATTAGGCTACAGTATGTGACAGCTTTCCAACACACAGTATCTTCTCTCTGTTATTGTCAATTAATTTGAAAACCAGTCCTTACCACAATACAAGTTCTACACAACATAAATGATCATTATTGAAAAGTACAGCTCATCATGTCACTTACTATATTACTTTCTGTAATATACTTTGAATTGAAAATGATGCTATCATTAACAGTTTCTCTTCTCTCTTTGCAACCTTTTACCTGGATTTTGCTTTTACATGTGCAGTTACTGGTACATGACAGCCTGCCAGTGGACCTAAAAATGTGCTCCAAGTCTAATTTATTTTAAAGGAGGCTTAAAACATCTCTAAATCCTTTGGCTTGGACTCATCCCTGTGTGTGTACCTCTTAGTGTATGTGTGTATCACAGGGTTACAGTGTAACACGAAGCACACACATTTGTTTGGTTGTTTTTTTGTTGACATGAGCAGTTGGTTTCTTTGTGTATGAAATGCATAAAAGCCAGAGTGCTTAACATTTTTCCCAGAAATAGCCGGCTACTGAAATTAAATGCTGAGGATCTTGCTGATGCAATTTTTGCTTTCCAAGAACATTCACATTTTTGCATCCCTTCAATCACATTTTCCTCTTCTTAGCTGTTCTTTTAGTTTCGCTCGATAAATTATACCTGGCAAATGAAGCTAACTGCTTTAAACCTTCTCCACAAAATCTATTTTAACATTTTCTTACTAGTCTACGAGTCAAACTGGTGTAGTTCTACCTTATTTTAACACCCTCTTGTTCCTTTAAGCTACAACACTTCCTCTCCTCCTTCATCACCCTGACGACAACTCCACGTTTGCTGCTTCTCTCACCTTTTCAAATTTGGTGTTTCTTTAACTCTTATAGGTTTTTCCAGCTACCCTTCTCTTCAGGCAATAGGCACCGTTTATCATTATCTTTGATCTTGTCTCTGCGTCCTCTTAAACAAACTAAACTCCACTATCTCATCATGTCCTCGCACTTCTCTCTCACCTTCCTGTTCTCATCTTCTTTCAGCCCTACTGTCATTGACACAACAGGATCTTTATTCACTTGGTGGGCAAGTGTGTATGTGTTGTTTTTGTATGTGTATCTGTCCATCTATCTGTGCTACTCATCCACTTGGCATCACCATAGTGATGGATTTTGGTGCTATCTCTCCCCGCCTTGTATATCTTGGCAGAAGTCAGGGCGCTGTGCCGATGTGTCCCAGTTCATAGGCCACCAGGCGCCGACGTCACTGCTCCACGCTGACCCTGCCAGCTCACATATGGAGCCCACATATGGGCTTCATCTATAAGAGATAGGTGGCCTGAAGGAGCCACAGTCCCTCCAGTGAAACAAACCCAGTTCACAGAAGGTTGGTTCCTGTAAAAAAGGCTGCAGGACGTGAAGTGACATTTTAGTATTTTTCTGTTTCATGAGGAATGTCTTGCCAGAAGAACAGCCATTTTCTGTCTGTAACAAATACGGACACACATTATACTATAGAAACGTCCCTGAAATGTAGGTTTTAGTGTACAAAGACCTAACATTTATTTTATAATCTACAGTATTCATTTTCAATATTATTCACCAAAGTGTGCCATATGAATTTAAACTCACCTATAGGGCCTATTACTCACAGCCACATTGTCTACACTATAAAAGATAATTAAGTATTTAAGAAAAAATAAATATAAATTAGAGATGAAACACTTAGTTGATAAATCATTTAGTCAGTTGACAGAAAATTAACAATTTTGATAATATACTAACTGTAACACTTTACTGTTTCCAGCTTGTAATCACAAGCTGGAACAGACACACGGTGAGACGTGATGAGATAATTAACAGGTCAAGAAAGATGACAAAACACATCTGTTACATAAAATTTGCTCATGAGACTAGTCTTTTCTTTTTGCTAGTTTCTTGTGTCTGATCCTCAGTCAGGCTTCTAAAACTTATTCGAATAACATTCTGTGAGGAGGGGGAAAATCACTCTGTTCTTCAAGTACTCATAGCTCAAAAAATTATATAACCTTTGATGGAGGGTCACGAGTTAACTAACTAATTTTAAACAGTCGCAAGCTACATGGGTTGGGAAACACTGCTGTAGATATTGAAATGTTACAAGGAATAGATAGGGCAATAAACAAAAAGTTATTAGGTATAAATAAGACACTTAAAAATGCTCACCACCCCAAACCACCCCGCCCCCCACGGGATTCAAAGGCCCATATCAGTGTTTTTTTGTTGTTTTGCTATTTTTTTTGGCATGTTTTGTTCCATAACTACAAATTATGTATACATTTGAATGCATGCTATTCAGTTTTAGATGTGTTTTTCTGGGCAGCTCTTCGTTTCCGTTCATTTCTGTACGGTGTGAGATCCAGTAGAAATGAATCTAAAACGAGTCATTAGTCTGCATTAAATTCTGTCAGTTATTATTACACATTCTGTTTGCAAGGTTATGTGCGGTTAAAGCGCTGCACTGTGATATCTCCCGACAATAATGTGTCACAAATAAATGCTGACTTGATGTCCACAGTGATGGATTACACGACTCAAGACACAGCTAATAGATTCGTAGGCTACTCATGTACATAATCATTTCTAAAACAGAAAAGAATGTTTTTACAAAATGGCTGTATGTAGGCTAAGTGTAAGAGGTGTAGTGACTTGGTTAAAACTTGCAAAACCACTGGTATGGTCCTTTCAAAGGTTAAAACTAACCCCAGCTTCCAATGAAGCAGCTGGCACAAAGGAGACTTTTATTTATCCAAATGCGCCAATTCATGGTTGTCAGACAAGGATAAGACCTCCATGTCCTGATTTGCTCTGAAGTTTAGTGCTGTCTACTTCTGAGTAACCGCCTCTAGCCAAATAAATTTATTTTTGGTATAAAGTCTGGAAATAGTGCTCTTTTAGCCTCGGGGGCCCATTAAACAAACAAGTGACTGCTTTCAGTGGCGTCCTGAGTTTAACTGTAAATACACACCGTGGCATCTCTGTCCGCTCTGGAGTCGTCGCTGACATCCGTCTGTAGGTTGCTAGACAGACAGTCCCCCTCACACACATCTACCCCCACTCCCTCTTTGGTGGTGGCGTCTGCCTGTAGTCCGTATCCGGGTTGAACGAGGCAGCCGGAAGCTCCGTGCCCCGCTCGAACGAACTCCTTTACCCAGACGCCCCCGCGTCGCCTCAACTTGCAGAACTGGCTTCTTGGGCTTCGGGAGTGTTTCCCATTTAAACAAACAGTGCCGAAGATGGCGGAGAGTTAATGGTGTAAAGAAGAAATTATCGATCCGGCAGAGAGATACGTCCACAAGGTAAGCTCGTGCTGCGCGTTTGCTAACATTCAGCCAATTTAACCCGACTTTGCATTTGGTTTGCATTTCGCCAGAGGACGGAAATGTACTGACTTTGGGTTCCCCAGCGGCGGTGCACAAACAATATTGGCATCGGTACGGTGCGGAGGGCACAGTGCATGGTCATTTAGTACATGACAGCAAATATTTACTAACCCAATGACTGTGATGAAGTGCATGTGATGTGTCATTTATTCGTCTGTCAGTCTGTGTTGCAAAACGAATGAATGAATGCCTGGCATATTTGGTAAACTTAACTTGATCACGCAAGCTGGCCAGTTTACGCACAAGCTGGTGGATCATCATAGAAGTGCTTTCAATAGAGACATTGGCAAGTTTTTTGGGGTGGACAGAGAGAGCACACACACTTTAACACTCGCATACTCACGCTTAAACACACACAACCAGGGTGATAATGAACTAATTTTTCTCAGAGTGTCCGCGACATTCGGTCAGGAAACTGTAGCCTACTGAACAGCTGAGTCTGACGCCGTCGCAACATGAGGGAAATTTGGACCGAAATGTTTGTTGATTAGGCGCATGCAGGTGATTTTGTGTAATATACATCGTGTTTGAAAGAGGCTTTCCTGGTGTATTCTGCTGGTTCCGTTACTACAAACATGCGATGCGGGAAGAGGCAGACGATGCTGACTGTCTGTCAGTCAACCAGCCTGTCAGCCTGCTCCGGGTCCCGATTACTGAGCGATAAAGAAAAAAGTGACTGACTTGCACATTAGAGACGTATTCTAGAGTCAGTGCACTGAATAGGGCATGCATTGCCTAAATGTGTGAGGGGAAAGAGTGAATGGTCGCTGTGCTTCTGTTTTCCCTCTCTCCTTCATAACCCCTCCTGTCATCTGCTTCACTCTTAATTATATGTCTCACTGTACATCTGCAGGGGGCAGCAACGTGGCCCAGTGCATATATACATTGTCCTGTAACCCTGAAGGTCCGTGGTTTGATCCCTGAAACTGCCAGTGTGTGTGTCCTACATGAAAAGCACCATGTCCTTGAGCATGACACCAGAGCCCCACTATAATACCATTGGAAAAAATTGTGTGTGTGTGTGTAAACAGTAGTTGAATGGAAGTGATGCAGATATGCAGATGGTTTGTGTGTCAGTGTAGACAGGTGAGGGATGTCAGGTTGAGTTTATTACACTAAAGTCAGGCCAATGTTTAAATTTAGACGCAACTGATTATTTTCATTGAAGAAAAATACTTTTCTTGATCCCTTTTAAGTTACAATCATGAACTTATTATCTTCTGAAAGGTTTACACTCAAAGTCAGAATTTACTGAGTAAAGAATGTGTAAAAATGTAGCAGGTCTTTTTTCTTGTCCATTACGTGTATTTTTCTGTTCTGTTTTGTATGCATTCCTTTTTTCAAACTGTGATATTGATGCAGAAAGCCTCACTGTTTGCATTTTATCAACTCTTGAGAGAGTATTTAACGAGATACTGCTGCTTTTTTAAGGGGTTAAACCATGAATCGGTTATCAAAATTGCTTGTGATTACTTGTCTGTTGATAGACTATTTCATTGACTAATCGTTTCAGCTTGTGGCTGAACTCAAAAGTGGAGGGGTGTGGCAACGGCACCCCTCTCCTGACAGATTTACAGTCAACTCTGTGGAGACACGTGCAGACACACACACGCCAGGAACCCACTTACAAGGAAATCGAATGCGCTGGTTGGGGTGCAAGCAAGCTGCTCGGACCTATAGACAACCATGAGGGGTCTTCGCTAAGCGGATGAATGCGAGGATGAGGAGGGTGACAGTGATGCATGATGTTTGCTGAATGGGGAAAAAGGGGACAGAGGTTAGCAGGGGTTGCTGGTGACTGGGTCAGGCGCTGGGGGCAGGGCTCACGAGGATGAGCGTGAGGGAGGCACAACCTCACACGCCAGCTCGGGTCCATAGGAAGCTCTGTGTGGAGGATGGGGGTAGTAAGATAAGGGGACTGGCTCAGGTGGGCCCTCTTGCTGGTATTCTACCTGGTTTTATGTGTGTTTTGGGTCTTTCTCGTTCTTTTGTTTGTGTTATTTCTGCCCTCCTTGACTGTCCTCGGTTTGTGGAGTCAGGAAGGTTTCTGACGGACAACATTCTTTGCTGTGCCCTCTCTTCTCTCTGTGGTATGTCTCTCGCTGTCCCCTGCCTCCCCCAACTGCAGTGTAGTGAGCTGAACGGTTGTCCTGTTGTTGTTGGGGGCCCCTCTTCCATGTGTCAGGATGTGTTAAACAGGAATTAATCTTCACCAGCTCTCATTGATTTTGCTCTGTGGAGGAAGGGTCCTGTTTTGTTTTTTTTGGTCACTCAGTTTTGTCTTATTTGCCCATTTACTCTGGCATCTCCAGTCCAGCGGTGGACAAGGGCAGGGTATCTTTTAATACTTTGTTTATATTGTATTTGGGTTTCGATAACTATAGCAAAACAATATTTTTGTCCAGTAATTCACTTGTAGGAATAAAATGAGATTTTCTAGTTAGTCTAGAAAGTATGGCGAGGGAAAACAGACTTTTGTTTTGTTCTCCTAAGCTAGTTTTTGTACATTTTCAGACAGTAGACTATGTTTTGACTAGGGATGCACCGAAATAAAAATTCTTGGCCGAAGCCAAAACCGAAAATAATGAAAAAATTTGCCTAGAAAATTCACATATTTACATTTTTTGCCATTTTATTTACCTTTGCATAAACTGAATATTCAAAATGGTCTCTTTACTTAGATTTTCCCATAGGATATGGAGAAACTATGGTGGGTGGGTCCAAGACCCAAGAAGTAAAGTCCGGTAAAATAAATTACATGTGTCTGTTTACGTTTAATGTACACTTGCAATATGTTTTATACTTTCTGTGAAAATAATTTATCTTATTTCCCTCTTGTATAGAGACCTTATTTTGAAAACCGAACATTGTCACATGTGTATCCTCGTGCTAAATTCATCAAGTTTAACCCAATATGATAAATGTTGTGTGGTTCCCGTATCAAGTAACATGAAGACTTCACAGGAACACTTGTCTTTGTAAAGAGAGAAAATGACAGGAAAACGTCCCTAACCTGCCTGTCAGCTCGCACTGGTCCGTTTCAGTGGATTTACCTTAAAGGCTTGAATACGGGACCACTCCAAATGTTGGTCCAGCTAGCTTAAGTCTAGTTCACACTACATGATTTTTAGCCCGATTTGCGGCTCGGCGAGCTCGGCACCCGTCAGGTGATCGGGAGTAAATCAGCGGTTGGTTAGCGGTCGGCAGTCGATATGTGTGGGCTACTCGCACGAGTGTTTGCACACAATGCAACAATGCGAACAAACACAACCCACCAATACTACAGCTGTATGAACAAAAAACATTTTACAAGAAACGCATCAAACCGATGCCGATACATTATGATGCTGATTAGTTAATTAATACTTCGTCAGGTCTGTCAGCAGGATTACAAGCTTACAACTTTAAAAATGCTTGTTTTCTGAATGGAGTTTGAGTCAGGACAATGCTATGCTAACTTATTTCATCGTAAAGTACAATAACTGGAATCCAAACCCATATTTTCTGAACTTACCAGTTAGTTCATTTTCTCACTTACTTTTTTCCAAACAATCTCCCAAATATATGAAATTGTCCCACAGAGTCCTGGCAGCTACAATAACAACAGTGGGGCCAGAAACATGGCAGCTCGCTGCTGAGAAGCGCAATTGAAGAAAAATCAATGTTTTAATCCCCAAAAAATACAAGTAAAAAGTTTAATAAAAGCAGTTAACTCTGAGCTCCTCATGCTGGTAAACTGCTTTGTTATCAGAGCAGAATCTAGTCAGACTGTGGGTGTTTATTTGTCCAAAGCTCCCGTTCTGCCCCCGGCTCTCTCCTCCAGAGCTCCCGTACATCAGCAGCTAATTACTTAAGCTTTATTAGCTTTATTTGATGCAAAAGGTACCCTTCGACATCCGTATGAGACACCTCCTGGTTCGTCTGACTGAGACGCCCTGTCTAGACTGGTAGTGCTAGTAGCTAGCTAGGTAGCTAGCTAGCTATGTTAGTATAAAATGCGTTGAGAGCTTCCCGAAACATCTTATCCTAACCCTAACCATCAGGGTGTGTGCCTAAAACTAAGTCAGCGATTGTATGCATGTTGACCGGCAAACCCTACAGCTGTGCACTGACTGCCTGACGGCCGATGTGCTAGCGGCTAGGTTTAGCCTCCTTTGTGTTGCTCACATTGTGAGATTGCTGACAAAAATTAAAAATGTACTGTTGAATATGGTTTTTAATATCTAAAGTATAGTCATATTACATCATAGTGAACAGTTAAATCTCCAGTGATTAAAAAACATTGTTATCTCAATATGAAAGATTAAGTTGGATTATTTTGAATAGGCGGATTTGCGGTAACCTTCTTTGACTGACAGATTTTGCGCATGTGAAGAAAGGATCTTGCTGGCACACGCTTTTTCACATGGTCACGCACTTCGCATCGCCTCCAGTGCACTGCCTAGGAAATTGCTTCCGTCCAAGGCTTTGTATTGACTTTGAATATAATCGCGCCACCAGCGCTCATATCACGCTATGTGTGAAACTAGCATAAGACCGCCATTTAGATCACCATATCAGCCCTCAATAAGCTTAAAGAAGAAACAAAGAAACAAAAAACAGGATTCTAGGATTTTGCATGTATGCCACATTTATGGCATTCTTCTGAAGCCAGAAACCACAGAGGCAGCCTTCCCGACTGTAAAGTTTTGCTGCTTCTGATATTGAAATGGTGACAGACAGGGGATTTATGAGTTGACTTTTGCTTTGACACCCAATTGAGCTTTATTTTATCGTACATCTAACAATTTGAAACCAGACATACTACCCACATCCCGTTTTAAAAAAGCAAAAAACATCTTGGCTTCATTCAAGGCTCATAAGGCCACTCCACTTAACTATTAATGATTTCCTTCACAGAGTGTTTAAAAGCTTTGAGTTACATTTATTGAACATAGAGATACTTGCACATTGATCCTTAAGTGTTAAAGATGATCTTAATTACTTGTTGATTTTTTGTTATAAAGAGCTTCCCCCTCTCCCTCCCTCTCCTTCCCATATGTACGCAAAAGTATTTTACACTCAGATATACTGAAAAAAAAGATTTACTATTAACAGAAATTTATCTTCTTAAGTATTCCTCTTAAATGTGCCACTGATCTCACTGTCAGTAGTGTCAGCAATGTGTGAGTGATATTATAATGCTGTGTGTGTTGAAGTCAGTACTCTTGTGGTTATGCCGGAAGCTGACGTGCTTTCATTAGTCACGGCGATACAGGAAGAAATGTTGGTGCCTCAGAGTTGGCACCACCTGCAGTATCACAGATCAGATATATCCAAAAGATGCTTTGACATGTAAGTGAAACAATGGAGAGGATTCACTGAAAATACCATCAGGTATTAAGGTGAAAAGATTATTTTCCTATGCAGATTTTTTTTGACCATGACGGTGACATGTTATCTGGCAAACAGTGGCCTATTTTTAAATACATCAGATACAGAGCAACTTAGCATTTAGTTTTAGTTGTGTTAATGGCCACTGGATGAATGTTTTAGCTCCGTTCTGTAGGTAGCATGAAGTCAGACCAACAGCTGCCTGCTGTGGCTGGAAAAGACACCAATGAGAGGATTGAAGTGAATCACAACAGTAAAGTTGTGTGTGGTAATATAGAAACAATACTGAAATATACATAGTCATTTGACCCATTGTTAATATAAAAATATTGATTTAAGTGGCATATGTGCATGTATCTGGATAAAATTTATTTCATATTCTAATAGCATTATCCTCTGTGAAACAAAAAATACCCAAAATCAACTCTTCCCAGCAGCCAGGAAAACCTAAGTCTAAATTTATGTGTGAAAGGAAAAGAAAGGCTTAAAGGATGATTACAAAAGGAAGTAACATTTTAAAAAATTGTAGGGGCCTTGACTAATTTCTCATCTGTCACTGATGCACTTGCAGAGAGATGACACTCATGTGGCTAGCCAAACAATTATTAGGAATGGAGAATGTAAATAAGCTGCCTCTGCACCGCTTCACATTTTTATTGGTTTATGCAATTTAATAGAAATATGACATGAAACATTTCATGAGGGAAATGTCATTAAAAATTCAATTATAGATGTAATTTTTGTTAAATGGAAGCTACTGTTTGGATTTTCTTGAGCAGTGAGTAGTTCTCAAAAGAAAGACCCCATGTGAAAGATTTGTGACTGATATTCTGTCACGCAAAAAACGTGTATGATGCAGGAAAAGAAATGCATTAAAACATTAAACTCTCCTTTGACCATTTATACTATACTGTATGTCACGGTGTCATTGTTCGAGTGTAGTTCTGTACTTCACCACTATGCTTCAGATTTATAGCAGAACGTATATAAATCTCAAGTTTCAGTTCACTCAGAGCGGTTCCTTGTTTACATTTGAGAGTCTAAATGGAAGGCCCTGTGTGTGACATTGAATTTCTTTTATAATTTTTTTTAATTTAAAAGCTCTGTGGAATTATTGCATAAAAGGTTTGAATTTGCTCCTTTCCCAAACTTCTTCCCTTGTCCTGCTCCAACACAGCTTATTTAAATGATCAACTCGTTATGAACACCTGAAGCGGCTGATCATTTAAATTAGATGTGTTGCAGCAGGGAGAGATCTAAAACACACAGGACAAAGGAGGGTTGGGAAATCTAGGCCATCAGAGTGCCGTCCTTGGTGACCCTAAGGACCGCACTGAAGTTATTAAAGAAGTCTGTGTCCACTTTTGCGTACCAAAAGCCCAGCAGTTTCAAACCTAAAGCTGGACAATAAACCAAATTTATTAAATTACCAACAATATGAATCTCTTACAGACCTGAGTTTGTTTATATCACATTTTTTAAAAATGTCAAGGAAGTGATGACAAACAACACATCTAAGCAGAACTTTAAAGGTGCTATGTCTAAGATATGGCCAGATTTTTAGATTTAAAACATTAAACAAACTAACTGAATTCATTAACAGAATGTGAAGAGCCACAAGAACTGTGGTCGGCTAGGTGGCATCGCATTTCCTCCAAGCCCACAGGAAGTGCTCTGTGCTTTGAAGTAAATTTTACTAGAAGCCAAATCAGCGGCTGTAACATGGTGGATCTATATATTTGAACGTAACAAGTCATCAGAATGTGATCCATTCAGTCTATAATATTTGAGAAGTCTATAAGAGCCTCACGTATATCATTTTACCCCCATTCAAGTTAGCGGAAGGCTAAAAGGGAAGTTAGCTTGCTCGGTCAGCAAAAGCCAACACAGTGGATGCTATAGCGCTACCTCCAACTATCGTTTGCCGTTTGGTGTAATTGCAGAATGAGACAGACTCAAATGCGCAAGTATAAATTCATGGCTACATGTATATGCGGTGGTTGTGTTCAGTTCCCTGGGAGGCTGCTGAGCCCCGTTTCGTTTCCCACTTGCCCTGTTCCGGTTCTGTTACCCATTCCAGATTCAGTCAGCTAATAGGATCGCTAATTTAGCTACATTGTACCTTTTTAACAAACCAGTCAGTAAACAGCCATTCAATTATACAAGACAAACATGTCAGATGTAAACATGTTTAAGAATGAAAATGTGATTTATGTCAAATCAATCAACCATTTTAATAATCGATTAATTGTTTAGGGAAATATATTGCAAACATTCTCTGTTTCCAGATTCTCAGATGTTAGTCTTTACTGCTTTTGTCTTTTTTATATTATTGTATATCTTGAATATCTTTGGGTTTTGAACTGTTACTTGGTCAAAATAAGCCATTTCAAGATATCATCCTGGACTGATGATGAGCTTTGTTCACAATTTTCTGACAGTTTATAGATAAAAACAATGAATCAAAATATAAAATTAAGGGACAGATTAATTGCTGATCAATAATAAGTCTTAAAACATTTTGAAATGTTTTTATTATCGAGGTCAATTCCACATTAAACATTAATGATTACGTTATCCTCAGGCTTGTGTTAAATGCTGATTTGGAGCAAGTCATAAAACTGGGTCACTGAACACGTGTTGACCCATTCAGACTGACGGCAAACACAGGTCATGTCCTTGACTTGTTCTGAAATTGATCTAAGTGTTAGTTTTTTAGTGGAAGAGTGTGTTTTCATTTTTGCTACTTGACATGTCAGGTAATCATTTCAGTAGAAAAAATGTATTTTGGGCTAAATGTTTTTGCTGAAAAGAGCTGAAAAGTAGTTTACATATTTCTCTGTGATAATGTAATAAGTAAATATCAAGCAGAACTAGAGGGATGAACTGTTGAGAAACAGCTGAGAAAGAGGGATGAGCTGATGCTCATGTCCGAATCGACTGTATCATCAGTTTCTGTTTCCTTTCTTTTACCATAATGCCTCATGCTGCTCCTGTCCTCTGCTGTTTTATTTTTCTGAGAGCTATTTCTTCTGTGATAGGAATGTCAAGTGCCCATCTCTGTGTTTTGGTTTGTTACATCCGCTTCACTCTTGATATCTGTCTTTTTTGCCTCCTCTGTGTTGTTCACCTCACTCTTTGTCTTCTCCTTTGTGTTTCTCTCTCGCAGTACACAATTAGCTGATGCTCAGGATTAAATAAGTTAATGTGTTAATATCAAACATATTTTCTTAATACGACCATGGCTTTCTTTTGTGTTAGTTCAGATCCGTGTGTGAGTAAATGTGTGTGTGTGTGTGTGTGTGTGAGATATGGGGGGGGAGACATGGAGAGTCGTTTTATTAACGTGGCGACTCCCGCTAAAATTCAGGGAGTGCTGTTGCATCCAGCTGTTACTGGTTGCGCGAGGCTTCGTTGCCATGGCAACACAGCCCTGTGCGCCTGCTCAAGGTCGTTCATCCAGTTCTGAACTGAGCATGCTGCACATAGGATGCACACGGAGAGGGAGAGGGAGAGAGAAACAGAAAAACTACTTCAAAGTGACCAATCAAAAGCACTTCAGTGTCGTTGTGGTCTGTGAACAAACTAACCCGCTCCTCCGCCCCTGTGATACACATAGAGAGAGAGAGACACACATACACACTTACTTACTTACTTACTTACTTTCTTGAATAAAGAAACAAACAAAAAAACAACCTTTGGCCTTGGGGCTTGTAGGTTCTTTTGCCGGCTGATAAAATATTTAACTGGTCAGTGGGAGTGGGATTAGGGATACAGTGGCTGGAGAAGAAGCGAGCAGCAGAGCTTGGCTTTGTGTTTTCCTTTCTCTAATGGTGCATTGCTGTGAGGCTACCTGGGGCTTCTTCCACCTCCTCTCCTCTCCTCTCCTCTCCTCAGAGGGCTGCAGCATCCCTCGGGGGCTTTGCTGCATGTTTGCTGGATTCAGTACAGCCCACATTGTACGTTAAAGGCCCCAATATGCTGTGTAAGAGCAGGAATCATGCAGGTTCATTGTCACACTGTGCAAAAATGGGTCTAATAAAATTCTGGGTCACAGACTATGTCAGAAAACATCAATTGTGTGGTATGTCATTGAGCAATGCATACCTACTTAGTGAACTGTAGCACTACGAAGTAAACGGAGGAAACAAGGCTGAGAGCTATGCCAAGTCCGTATAGGGTCTGTCCTGCCACTTGGCAGCCATCTTAGTAACACCTCAGGGCAGTTATTTTGGACTAATGAGACTTATTTTCGTAGTCGACTAATCTGTTAATCATTTATTCAATTAGTCGACTAGTCACAATTATTTTTGTCACCCTCTAACCCTAATCCTGATTAAAGGATACTCTTATAATTCAATGATTTATTATTGCACTTAACATGTTTGCTAACACAACTAAAAGAGTGTTCTCTTAGCCAGCATCATCCTTAAGGCCTCAAACCTAGAATGCAAATAACTATGGAAAGTCTGCTTCAAGATAGCTTTATCACCCAAAACAATAAGCTCACAATCTGATTTATTGCCAAGTAGGTTTTAACTTTAAAACGTTTTACTTTTTAACAGATTTTTGCTTTGGAACTATAAATACAATAACCACAACTGTACACTAACATTGTTAACAGTTCCCTTTCTACAGAATACTTCTGTAGTTTATTTTTCCAAAGTACTCATACGTTGAGTAATGTTCTGTAGGCTACATCCAAGCCAGATGTTTCTTTATTTACTTTAAACCATTACTCAGATAGTGAAGACAGAATAACAGCGGTACAAACTATGAAAGTATCTTACCGTTGTGGCTTTTCCTTTGTTGTTGGTACTCTCTTGTTGCTGCTGAAGTGGTCTGTCTAAGTGGGGCCAGATACCATAAATGTTCTTAATAAGAAGATTACTATCTCTCCTTTAAACTGCATCTTTGTAACGACGCGTCAACAATGAAATTTCACGTTGATGAATTTTTATAATCGACATCATCGATTACATCGACTAATTGTTGCAGTCCTTGCCCCTTTCTGAATGATTGATCCATAACTGTGCTTTGACTGGTCACTGGATGTATAGAATCAGCAGCTAATAAAAATCACTGAAAATTTGGCTTTGCCCCAAAATAAAGCTTTAAAGGTTAAAAAGTGTTTTTTCCCACCGGTTATACTTCTACAATGCATGTGTGGTAGACCCTTATGTCAGAGGAACCACACAATTAGCTAAAATGTGATTTCACCTCGGCTTTCTAGCGGTACACACGAAACAGCTATTGTTTATTCAAATTATTATAAAGAAACAATTATAAAGACAAAGAATATGGATGAAAAAATGGATTAGTACACGGACGTAGCAGGGACTGTCTGAGCTACGGAGAAAGTTGGAGGTGAGTAAAAAGTGTTTTGCAGTGAACAAGTTGCTGCCTGCTCTGCCTGCCGACTGCCCTCATTTGCTGGACATGGATGTCGAGTAAACCAACTCCTCCAGATATTTAGCATTTTAGATATCTGGCTGGCGTTGGCGATGTGTCAGCGATGCATAGGGGAGCCGCTTAGATGCATTGTTGAGTATTTGACAGATAACGACTGGCAACTGCCGATCGATCACTCATTTACCCCTAATCACAGCCTGACAGTCGGCGAGCAGGGCGACTGGCAAATCGGACAAAAAAGTCACTGAAATCACTGAAATTACTATTGTTCGTCTTCTGGGGACCATGAATGTCTGTGCAAAACTTCATGGCAATCCATCCAGTGGTTGCTGAAATATTACAGCCCAAGTGGTGGGCCGACAGACTATGCAATATGCAAGTAGTGGCATGTCATTAGTAGGTGTGTGGTGTATTTGTGGTAATAGCAACATAAATCCTAATGTGATAAATATTTGTCTTATCACAATATTACAGTATTGGGCTTTGGTGACGCACGTACACCAGGACTGAAGGTGTAACTGTTAACCCAAAGAAACAAAGAGTAGAGGCTGTTCATCACATCTTGACCATAAGACAGGACAAGTTGGGATCCAATTCAGCTAAAGTGGCAGTGCTTGATCGAACGCATTGTATGATTACTTTGCCGTTTATGAAAGTCACATGGCTCAATTAGTAATTTTTAGGCAGGAAAAATTCACCATTACCAGCTGAAGAATAAAGGCAATCCAACACTATGCTGAAGTTAGCTTGATAATCACAAATCATGTCATAGGAGTTATTCCCAACATGATCTGCATTGAGTTGAAATTAGTTTAAAGTTTTATATTGATCAGCTGATATCAGAATACACATATACGAGGAATTAGACTTTTGATTGTACATTGCTCACGATGTGCTTTCTCATACAATAATAATACAATAACACAATAATGAAGTCAGTCATAGGCTACAGTATAGAGAACATAATTCTCATAATTATCAGTATCACAAAACAACTTGCAATTTAAAGAGCTTGGCCTGGTGCTGTGTTTTTTGTTGTTTGTTTTTCTCTATTAAAAATGGTGATCATAATGTCCGCTCGGCCAGAAATATCAAATTCTGATTGGTTGGTTTGTATGCGTGCGCCATAGCAGCAATGATGTGAGAATTTTCATGCATTTATTGTCGCCAAAGCTCTAAATCAGCCACCGGTGTCTCTCAGTGTGATTTAAGGTCACTGTTTTGGGTTGACAACCAAAGATTTGACCCGATTTTGTCATAGTTGTGAACTTTTTTTACAGTATGCAGTGTCGTGGCCTTAAGAAACCTCACTCACATGCTGCTCTGCAAACGCATGAAGATGAGATAGCTGAAAAACTACTGTCATCAAAGGTTACAGATAAGCACTTGCCTTTTTATTCTTGAAAATGCCACTAAATAGTGTAATGTGTAATGTCCTAGTGTCTAATATGGAAGGTGGTTTTCTTCTTCTGCTTCTGTTGTTTTCTCTTTTTGCTCTCCGCAAGGTGCACACAGATTTCAGCAGGATTTTCATAAACCAACAGAGTCACCATTCTCTGGGAGAGCAGTGACGAATCGTGTCACCTTTTGTGGTCAGTGACGTGATGGTTTAAGGCAGGCATGTATGTGTGGTTGTCTAAAAGAGAGTTAGAAAAACACAATCTGTCACCTTTTTGTGAGCCCCGCGCAGAGGAGAGCTGGATTGAGGTTAGTTCCACGGTTCTTCTCGCTGTAAGGTAATAGATGCTTATTAAAGGGGTCCTCAGAGGGGCGTGTGTCTAAGAAGGGAAGTTATGTTTTTTTACTTATTTTCCATTGTAAAAATCCAGACCTACTTTATGTGTTTTAGAGCTACTTTATGTGCCTGTGTGCATACACACACACAGACACACACAAACATTTATGAGGTAGGAGTTTAGGTAAATGTTACCAGCTGCAACACAGCAAGCAAGTGGCCTCAACTCTGCCTGAACCCGGCTGTTACGTGACTACCTCCTCAGTTTAATTCACTCCCGTCCAGCCTTCCCCTCAGCCGCCACACCTCCTATATCAGTCCACCTCTACCCCCCCACACACACACGGTACACATAAGTATGCACACACTGCCATCTCCAACCACCAGCACCTCTCTCCAGTGTCACCAGCAGCAGCATCACTCATCTCAGGATAGTGGGAGAGCACTCCAAGGTCCACTACCCCCACCTCGTCACCTTGGTGTGGAGCAGCGGGCCGGCCAAGCGTCTGATTGGCTGCCGCTCTGCCTCCCCTCCGAGGTCACACTGTTGGTGCTGTGAAGTCACAGAGGCCTGATTATCCCCACCTCCTGTCAAGCTCAGGTGCAACATACTGTACATAACAGCACCTTGCATAAGATTCGTCACTGTTTTTTCTTTATTCTTCTTTAATATCACCATTAGCTTCCATAAAATGGTTGCTAGTTTTCCTGGGGTCCACACAAAAATGTTAATAAGAAGGAACAACAATTTAACGACACGTGGTATCAATTAAACAATAAAAGGCAAAAATGCAAATGTAAAGATCAGAAAATAAGTATAGAATGACATATATAAAGGTAGACAATAGAAAGCTAACAAATATAAAATAAAAACAATTAAAAAAGGACCAAAAACAGCAATAACTAAAGTAACATCTGTGATAGAGAAATCAGAAGGATGTCGGTGGGGAGCATATTCTAGGCAAAAGAAGGTCTATAACGAATCTGGCAACTAATTTTTGTGTTGCATCAGGCGCGGCCACCATTATTGTGGTGGCAGAGTGGAACCGAACACATTTACACTGAGAGTGGAAGCAGAAATGTTTGTGTCAGAAACTGTTGGCAGTTGCCCTTCTGACAGACGAAGGTAGTCTGTCTCTAGTTCTTTGGTCTAGTCTCTGACTGGTGAGGTCACCACAGTAGTGGAAGTTCGTCTGCTCCCGCCCAGAAACCGCATTCGTCTATAGAGAACAGATCTCATCATAATTCTCACTGGACATAAACCTATAACAAAAACTAGTGTGTGTATTATTTAAAATTAAGTTTTGCATGAATTACCGTTTGTGCATCTCACACACACATTAGCATGAAAAGAACAATGAAGAACTAATCTGGCTGCTGTGTTCTGTGCAGTTTGAACAAGTGACCGAACAGCGTTGATCATAACAGAAGAAGGAATATATGCAGAACATTTTCTTGAAACTGCAATGCCCTTTCCCTTCAATATGGTCACTCCGATCAGACAAAAGTAAATGATCTTATTTAATACACAGTTATTTGATTTTAATGACCTGCTCAACATAGATCCCATATACAGAGACATTCAGTGGAGTGGCTACTAAATACATAAATTTGGTTTTGGAAATTTTCATCACTAATTTTCATCACGAAAGTGCTGTGTAAGAGACGTTTAGATTGCTCAGTGAAACATATGACTCAGGAGATTCTGAAAGCGTGCACATGACATGCAGTGAGCACACAGGCTCAGGCTTTAGTCAAACTGCTGATTTTCACATTCTGCTGTGGATGGGGACTGAGCAGAGTTACTGCCTTCAACCATCTGTTTCTGCCAGGCTGGGAAGAGCAAAGGAAGCCCTCTGTACATCGGCCTCAGCTCAGGCTGAGGGGAGGGAGCATCTTTGGTTGAATCAGCTTTTCCTCTCTCATTTTCTTCTACTGCTTCCTTCCCACATAATGAATTTGTTAGTCCTGTGAGATCCTAGTCATAGTAAACTGGCAGTGACATCTGCATGTTGTCTTATAGAGAGAAAGGGGCCAGAATTTAAATATTGATTTGATGCAATGTGAGACAAAGATTCCGATTCTTCTTGGGGGCTTTTTATAGCTGCTGTTTGTGTATTTTTAGGTGACCTTGCCCAAAAAGAATGCTTTACTTGTGTTAACGTCCTCCTCTCTGTTTCTCGCTGCGCATACGTGCATGTTCCTCCTGTGTCTCAGTTTGGCATCGGTTAGACAAGATGCCCAGGATGAAATATCATCTCCTGTAGGCCTTGGCTGCCCACTCAGGTAACCATCAGGTGAACAGCCTCGGCTTTGCCTGCAGATCTACAAGGCTGCAGGCGATGTTTATTGAGCTGATCAAACTGACAGACTGTTTGCTACATGACTTCGTCCAGTGTGAAAAACCGCCTGGACAAATGTGAATGCATAGCCATTTGAATTGATAACAATGGAGTAACAGGAGGGAAGATGTGAATGGAAAATTACTTTTTTTCACCCTCCTAGCTATTTTTACATGCTATAATATACATTCTGTTAAGACAAATAGATAGGCCTTCTTCCTAATCCATTCTACTGGTTGGATCAGATTGGTTTAAATGGTATCTCTCTGTTTCATCATCCAGTCCCTCCAGGAAAACGCGATTATGCGATCGCTGAATTCAATGCAAAATCAGCCAAAGTCTGCATATTTATGCGGGGGTCGCATTTTTTCAAATACTCCGCAATTTCGCCGCATAAATTGCTGATTTCCGCGCAAAATTTTTTTTTTTTTCATCACAAAAAAGTCACATATAGCCTATCTTAGCAGAAAGTTGGAAAATGTTGCGTTTACTTCACACAAGAGCAGCCATCCCCCTG
>JAPMOB010229250.1:0-45158 GCA_029875015.1 Lepomis gibbosus | reverse complement strand
CACTTAAGCCGTGACCACTGCAGTGCGCTAAGGGAGCGCATGGGTATGGATTGCCTCGTGTCCCTGATGCGATCGGTGCTATTGATCGCGCTAATGCTGGACTGCGGAGGAAGGCGAGAGTCTCAGAGAGGGAGCGAGGGAGAAGGAGGGAGATGGGGAGAGAAAGAGAGAGAGAGTGCTGAAGGAATGCATCTCTAGGGAGCCTGTCTTGGGCTGGGGCAGGGCTTCAGGAATGCTCCCCAGGAGATCCCAGTGAAGGCTAGGGCAGGGCTGGAAGAATGCTCCTCTAGAGAGTTGAGAGTGGAGGCTGGCTGGGGCAGGGCTAGAGGAATGTTCCCCCAGAGCACCCCTTTAACTCTTGAACAGAAGTGGAGGGGCTCCACGGGGGGNCCCCCCCCCGGCTCCAGGATGGCTGCAGATCAGGTTTCCGTGTGGGGATCAGCATCCTGCCGACAGGGCTTTAGGCTGCCCTGGGGAGGAGACAGGAGGCTGGAGGCCCTGCTATTCCATAGGCCTTTCCAAAAACACTTCACAAATGCTTTGTCTCACTGTCTCACTGCATTGTCTATACAGCCATGTATTGTTACTGATCCTTCATGGAGAAAGAGAAACAGTGTCTGTAGTTCGACTTTTGTTGTCAGTTGGCACAAGACATGCTCATATGCTAGATATGAGATTGCAGAGGTAGGCAAGGAAACATGCCTTCAGACCTACTCGCCAAAGAAATACCTTGCTCCGCTGCTCATTTCAACTTGTATTTACTAGCTAGCCCACACTGTAAATAAAAATAACACCTCTAGCTCAGAGTTTAATTCAGAAGATTGCATTTTCACAAAGCCTTTCACTGTCAGTTATCCAATTCCGTGTCTCTGAAGGTATTTGAATAGCCCAGTGCACACATGGGCTGTCAGCCTGGTGGCCATTCTTTCATTACGGGTCCAGCTCCCTTGAGCAACACCTTTTCTTGTGTCCTTCACTAGAGGAGGGGCATGACTGCTCCCCTTAGAGAGATCTGTGCCCTGCTATTTTAACCCTCTGCGAGATGACCTTTTTAATAAGTGTCTTTCTCTGTTTTCCTGCCGGCCACTGTGCGAGCAAACAGAGCATGTCTTCTGCTTCCCTCAGATAAAGGAATCAATCACAGAGGGTGCAACAGAGAAAGCGAGAGAGATAACTGGGCCATATATGGATTTATATTATGTAGATTTCCCTTTTCTTCTTCCCTGTAGACATTGCAAAATGCACTCAGCTTCAATAAAATACATTTTGGATTTATGAGAAAAATACAAATGAAATATTAATACTCTGTGAAAAACAATAAGATCTCCCCACAATGCAGAGAATGATAATATGATTGAAATAGTTTAGACAAATTTCTAATATGAAGTCTCTGTTTGCGCAGGGAACCAGACCCACTGATATATGTTTTCCCCCTTCCACTTCCAACCACGACATGTTTGTTTGAAGTGTTTGAATTCATTTACATCAAGTCTTTGGGTCAGCAGCATGGAAACATTCAGTAATACCCTCAACTATGAACAGGCTCCTGGCAGTCAATGTTTTCTACTAACTGTTTCCAACAGGCTCCTATTGGTTGTACTGGGTTTTCTTTTTTTTTTTCAACTAACTTTGTGTATTGATCCAACAGCTGCTTTGTGGCTGCCAAGAAGAATGTGCCAAACTGCAAAGACTTTATTTGCTTCAAAAGGGCTCACATAAGAGGAAAGCGACATGAGCAAGACCTGATTAGCCGAACTCTGAGCCACTGCCGTTCATCAGAAATTCTACTGTGTTTTTGCCGGGGCGTCTTGCGACATCCTGGTACAAAGAGCAGCACACTGATTACAAGGCTTTGAAAGTCGGAGAGGCGGTCAGGGGAGAATAGCTACTTCTGGCACAACGCAGCCACTGAAAAGAGACCTCATGCTAGAGTGAGCTCTCAGAATTGGGCTTGAGTCTTTCCTGTGTGTATGTGTTTGTGTGGGGGGCATGTTCCACGTGAGTGTCTATGGGAGAAAGAGCAATAGGTAGGGAGAGAAAGAGAAGCAGAGAAAGAAAGGAAGAGAAAGGGAGTATTAAAGTAGATGTTGAATCCACGGCGTAGCATCCCTGTGCATTTCCTCTCTGTGCGACAGTGCCAGTAACGTTAACAGGAGTGTCATTAGGAATTCAAAGCATATGCCCTCGTGAGGACGCCCTCTTTCTCTCTCCCCTGTGCTTCACACCACACACATTATGCACTGTATAAAGTATTTATTGGTCTTTGTCAGGCGAGGATTGCATTTTCTGCAGGAAAACAATCAAAATAAGAATAGAGGAACCTGCATTTTATGCTTATGTTTGTGTGTTCAAGGCAGAAGTGACAATGGACAGCGCTGCAACTCCTTGCCTCCCTCATATTCACACCGCCCTCTATCTAACACACTCCATCTCTCATTTGCTTGCTCAATCAGTCATTCGCTTAGGCATGCAAACACACACACACACACACACACACAGACACATATTAACACACACATGCTCGTTCCTTTTCAGCACCTGCGTGCTTGCACTTTGCATTTTAGAAGACACATAATTCATTGCCCAAGAGGCTAAACACATGCTGTGGCTTCATCCAGTTGACCTCTTTCTTAAGTAGGTAGCCACAATAGCAGAGATGGTATATGGACAAAACAGAGATAATCTCATGTACTCACCTAAAACTACTGGCACTGAGTGAAAACACTATATCAACGACACTGTTGTTATTTCCCCCTCCACTATGTAGCATCCCTTTGAAACTACTGACTTCAGTCGTGTGACAAAGACCTGGCCACGGAGCGGTTGTCTCGGTTTCTCTTGCTCTCTTCATCTCTCCCCGGCCCTGGCTCTGCCTGCTCTTTGTTCACTCTCTTCCTCAGCCTGCAAGTCTTTTTCAGCGGCACAAGCAGAAGAATGGCACATTAAATCTTAATAGGACTGCGTCTGGCCGTGTTGAATTGCAGAGCGTGTTAAGCCGGCGCTTTCCTCCCCCTTGGCACACGCTCGTGGAAGTGGAAAACAATTGAATAAAAGAAACCGCTCCCTCCTTCTGTAACACAAGTGACTTCGGCTGCCCTGCTGAAGCTATGAGACTGAACTGACTCCAGCTCACCAATGGCATAAGCCCTTACTGAGAAACTGTAACATAAATGACATTAGTCCTTTTCAAAATGCACATACACTAGAAGGTAGACACAGGATTTACCTGACCACCCACAGTTTAGCTGTTGCATATTTTCCTCTCAGTGACAGTTGGAAATCATGCCATATACCCTGTTGGCTAAGACAAATTAAATGGAGAGGAGGACAAAACTAGCCAGGAGAGACAAGTGAAATGTATTGAGACACAGGAAGGACAGCGAAAGAAAGGGGAAGTTTGGAGTGAAAGGGGGATGGGTCGAAAGAGACAAAGAAGTGAAGAGAGACACAGTCAAGGTAGGGTAGAGCCAATCTTAGCAGCAGCAGCGATGTGAGTCCAGGCCTGCTTTGTAAGGCAGTCAGAGGTGGTAATTAGTCAGTGATGAGTTGACTGGTTGTGTGTCCAGTGCACGGCACTGCTGGGTGGGGCTGTGGGAGGTAGATAAGGCCAGCAGTAGGCTTATCTCTGAGAAGGACAGGCACCAGGCCTGCCAGGCAAATCCACCCACAGACTGTCCGCATTTTATTAACAACATCATTAATGCCAGACAGGTTATGTGCGGTGGCTCGGAAGAAAGACAGGAAAAAGTAAAAAAACAAATAAAGTCTCAATTCCTGCTTGGCCGGCCAGTCGAAAGTACATAGGCACCGGTTGACGTGTTTTGAAAGCAAGGAGCTTGTGGAGATGTTTACCAGGTACGCAGCCAACGGAAGGGCACGGAGAGCGAGCTTGGATCTTACCTCTGGGTTTTGCTCACTCTCCTCTGGGTCCCCAGAATTCAAATGATTTTCTTTTTTCTTTTTCAAACGTGGGACTGCTCACCAGAATAATGATGAAGCAGTACAGAGAAACGTAACTAGGCATAAAGAAAAAAACTTTATGAGCAATCTGGACTCAATTTTTTTTAAAAATGCTTTGTAAAACGCTTTAGTCTCTCTTTTTCTCTCTTTTCTGAAAACGCATAGTACAGTCAGGTGTGCAAAGTTTTTTAATTTATAGAATACAATATTATTGATAAAAAAACATGTCATGCTAAGAATGCAAATTCCTTAAGACTTTTTTCATACATAGTAAATTTGCACTAATCCAATTTCCTTTGATCAGATGGCACCTTGACAGGTGTCTGGTGTGTTATGTGGCAAATGATCATTCACTTGCTGTAGTTTGATTTTACAATTGCGAGTTGAAGTGCATAACATGAACAAATACCTGGTTTGTAATTAACACTCCGTATTAGCACATCAAATGCCAAATGCAATTCAGTGACATGTTTCCCTATGATAATTTACACCAAGAGTCAATAGGATGTAACATGGCTTTTAGACAAAGATCTGTCAAAGTTCACCAGTCATCATGTACCTTAATCACAGACACCTAAAAGAAACATCTACAGGCTGCTGAGTCATTTTAATACTCCCTAATGAAAAGGTCATAGGATTTTGCTTATGTCTGCGTGGAAATGTACTGCACAGTGATCCCCATAGGGCTTTTTCCTTAGATGGCTTTTGCCAAACTTGCCAGTAATGGGAGGAAAGGAAGGTGGAGGGCGGTGGAAAGAGTGACCAGTCCGACAGGTTTATGTCTCCCAGCAGGCTGAACTCCGTGGAGCGGACCCACAGGAAGGAGCGGAGCCAGATGTGACGGCATCCTGCTAGCCACTGTGGTTTAGAAACTTTGGGGTTACACTATCACCGACTCAACATTTCCCCCTCTCCTCTACATCTCCCAGGAGTTGTTTTTGTTGGCCAGGGGGTAGTGTTTGGGTGGCGGCTGCTATAGGGCTCTGTGGAACAGCCACTCCTATACTTTAGGATAGGGGGAGTTCAGCCACCCACAAGGACAGGGATTCTCAAATATCATGTGAAGTAACACATCGGTTCCTCAGTCCTAATTGCCATTTTCGGACTGGAAGGTGGGTTCATAAATTTTGTTTTATGGGTGGGATGGGTGTCGTTTAAGGCCTCCAAGGCACCAGCTGAACTATGCTTTGGCAGATTGAATATTGTGTGTCCGTACAGAATGTAATGGTTTGACAGTAAAGTCATGCTGTCAGGTAACACAGACATGTCCTCTTAATGTTAAGAGCAATGGACAGTAGGGGGTCCAACACCACTGAGAATGTAAAGGTCATCTAATCTATTCCACCTCCAACCTGCCTGACTGATCATTATCCTGGAGGAGTCAATCGATGTGATCAGAGAGCCACTCCTAAGAGATGGCCTCCCAATGAGCGGCTAGAATTCTGCGGAAGGCTGTAGAGTGTGCCAGCTTGGTACATATCTCTGCGATAAACCAAGACATTAAAATCCCTGATTAAATAGTAACCCACATTTACATTTGTCTGACACTTTTATCCAAAGCGACTTACAATTGCTATATATGTCAGAGGTCGCACGCCTCTGGAGCAAGTAGGGGTTAAGTGTCTTGCTCAGGGACACAGTGGGGTTTGAACCCGGGTCTCTCACACCAAAGGTGGGTGTCTTAACCATTGCGCCATCCCACCCCTGTGGTAGCCATGCTCCTAATAAGCCACAGAGTTAGGACAGCAAAGTACATATAACTGTTACCAACTGTTACTTCATCATGTTGTCAAGCTCATTCTATATGCAACGCATATACACTAAAATCACATCAACAAAATCCTGCAGGACTGACTGACAGTCAAGAGAGATTGGGTTGTGGTAAACAGAGTGGTAATCTTAATATTAGGACATTATGTGCCCCCAGTCAAAGCGTGATGTATCTTTCTCATCATGAACTTGGTTTGTAGAACATACCCCACAAACAAAGTCAACAGACAAAACCATCGTGTGATTGGTTTTTAATCCAATTGCATTATTATTCAGGCCTCCCATTGGCCATTCATTACTCTCACATGGAGCCTGTGTGGGTTGTTATCACCCAATCAGGCTCAAGACTGTATTCTGGAGAGCATGCTTTCGTTTGCATCCTTTAAACCCTGTGAGCCTTCCCTCTCTCCGGGCCCACCAACGGAATACCTAATTCTAAAGTAAACTGATTGCTCTCTCCAACAAGATTACGCTGTGATGATGTTAGCCAAATGAGACTGCTATTCGGATGCAACCAGGGCAGGCAAGGATGCTTACCGCAAGATGACTGATCAGCATGTTAAGAGAAACGAGGTTGGGGAAAAAAAGGAGGAGAAAACGAGGGATAGAAATCGAAAGAGTGTGAGAGAGTTGTGCGCGTGGGGGTAAGCAGAAATGTAATTTGCTTCTCACCTCAGGCGACTGGGCTCTGAGGCCAGTAAATATGCAAACAAGCTGAGCCTGGCCATCAATATGAAGACCCTAGATGATTACTAATCTCCACCACAGAAGTAGATTGAGGTCTGCAACATGAGGGGTGGGGGGTTAGAGTCCAAACTATCTCCATATCGGCCCCCAACATTATGTGCAACCCAGGGTTATGGGTAAATTTGACCTTCAGTTTGAGATGGAATATATTATTTATCATCCATACAAATCAGCAATACAACACCATTAAAATGTGTTTTAAAAAGTCTTGAACCTATGTTGCAAATTGTTGAAAGGATACATTAATCTCATATCATGCTGTCAATACAATTCAGAAACTCATGCCCTAACTTCTCAGTAACTTTGAACCTTGTTCGGAACTCACCCCAGTCTTTTCATCATGGAGAACTCCTTGTCTGATATGAGCTCTTAGACGTGAGGCACAGTAGTTTACCAGCCCATTGTCATTCCCCATCCGTAATCCGGGATAAAAAAACCTATGGGACATGGACCAGGCTGGAGTCATTAGGTGTGTGCGTGGCTTACCCAGACAGCTAGATAAACCAGATGCCTCGGGATGGCCAGGGGTCATCTCTCTGTGAGAACATGTTGTTGATGTCCTTGTTTCTCTCTACCTCTTCTTCGCCTGCACTCCGTCTCTTGCCCCACTTCATCATTCCATCTCTTGCTTGCTTTCTTTCTCTCCCTTGATTGTTCTGCACAGTCATCTCAAACACAGAGGTCCGTGTTGGAGCTTAGCAGTCGGAGAACCTGTCAGCTAAAGGGAAGGAGGAAAGACAGACAGGGGAGTTGTCTGTGGCCCTAGGTTGAATGCCTGAGGGTGTACTACGTGTGGAGGATAGTTAGTGCAGAAGGCCGCACCGCAGTCTGCAGGTGAATCCTCTCATTTTGAGAGACTTAATGCATTTGAATCATCACCTCTAGGGGGTAGTGTTATGACTTTCTGTTACAGAAGGAACCTTGATATAAAATGCAGCAAAAGTTGTGTGTTTTTTTGATTTTTTTATTTCTAAATACAGCAGGAGGGACATGTAAGTTGAATATATATTCTAGGAATGTCTTCCCAGTCCTAAACATAATTGACTATTCCTTGTATTTTAGAGTGTGTTTCCAGCATTGAGCTTTACCCTCTGCAGTGAGTGCACAAGGCTTGAGGATGTTTACCTGGCATGGTGCCTGTTGTAGCTGCCCTCCTGTTGAGGAAAAGCAGGTCAGGCTATAGCTTTGTGTTTATTTGTTTGTGCATGTGAGCATTTTTTCGTGCATGTATATGTGTTTGTGTTGGTATATAGTATCTGTGTGTGAGGAGGGGATAATTAGGATGGAAAGGGTCAAAGCGAATTACATTCAGCCAGAAAAAAAGATGTATTTCCAATGTAAGCATTTATATTTTGAGGAGTGGATGGGATTGGTGGGTATGCAGGTACTGGGTGATGGGTAACTGGACTCTCAATCCAACTGAAGCATCCATCTACTCAGCCATCAATCTTCCCCTTCTCTATCCCTCTAGTCATTTACTCATCCAGCCATTTATCCATCCTTGCCCGTGGCCAAGGGGCCATGTCTCTTTGTGGCCCTGATAATCTGGACCAATTTCCTCTGCAATTTATTTCCCAACCAACCACCCACCTGGTCAAGCAGCATCAGGCTTCTCAAGGTAGAGCCACTCATCCCAGAAAGTCCCTTCCCACCAATCACATCTTGTTTTTGTCTCCTCAAGCCTTAGATCTTTTGTCTTTCGTGTTTTGAAGTTTCAGTTTAGTACTGGAGTAAGGCAGCCTTTCCTCCTTTACCTTGTCCATCTTTGTATTCTATTTGTTTTTATATTTCTATCTGTAGCTCTCTCTGCTGCCACCCCTCTTTCTCTTTCTTTCTCCCTCCCTCCCTCCCTCCCTCCATCCTGTCATGGCTCCTCAGTATTCTGCTGCTGTCTTGTGTGGAGTGATTTTGCCCAGACACGTCTGGCTCTGGGTAAAGTGCGGTCCCCAGAGAGCGCGCTCCGCAGCCCCCAGGTCGCCGGCACCATGAATACATTATGATCCCCATTTCCATCCTGTTGCCACGGCAGCACTTTTGGAGCCGCAGGGCGATTAAGACATGTGCTGTCGATACCCTGATAGGAGCAAAAGTTGGATCTGGAATCTGGCCTTTGATCAGATTCCATCCTTCTGCATGCTATTGGTGGCTTTAGTACATGAAAACAAAGAGATCTCTTGGGCGTTTTATTAGTTTGACAAGCTCACCTTCTGTACATAAGCATACTATGCATCCTCAAGCTCTTTTTCCCACCTCCCTGCTTTATCTCCGTCATTCCTGCCTAAAACCATTTCCCTCCCTTATTCTCACTTCCGTTGCTCCTCCCCATCACCGCAGTTCAGCTAAGGCAGCATTATAGGCAGTCTCTCTCTGCTCTCTGATATTCAGCTTTCCTCACAAAGGAAGCAACTCCCTTACCTTTTATTGTTTCCTTTTTTTCTTTGGGGGATGATGTATAAAACATGGTGCCTCAGGTAGAGGATGTTGGGTAGGAAGCCATGTCCCCCTAAATGGCCAGCCGTGTGCATGCGCCTAACACTTCACTGAGCAATCTGTCAACATGTCAGCAACACATGTTTTGTAAAAAGCCTCTGGTGGGAGCCAGGGGAAAAAAGGCACTCCTGCCAGACCAGAGAGGAAATGCTTTTTTCTCCTCTATGCAGTGGATTTTCTATTGCTGGTGCTCAGTCCCACAGGCCCCCCAACACCACCCTCCCCTCCCCCACACATACACCCGTTGTCTGCACTTCAGAAATTTGAACTGGGGACCCTCGAGGGGGTTTACTGGGACGGTGGGGGTAGGTTGGGAGGGAGGGGCTCCCTCTTTTTCAGAGCGTATGAAATTGTGAAGGTATATTGTGGCAGGTCCCCAAGCGGTCTTTTCTAATACCTGAGTTTCTGGCGAAGCTGGAAATTACCAGCGGCTCCCCCGAGGGACGGCTTTATCCACACCAGGAAGGGGAGCAGAACTCAGTGGGGAGGTTACTTAATGCATGGCTGAAATAAAAGAATTTCTGAGAGACAGAGGCTGAAAAGCTAGCTTTTTTCTTTTTCAACCCCCCCACTCTCGTTCCCTCTCCCTCTCTCTTTTCCTCCCCAGTAGTATAGTTTACTACTCTCTGCCTTCTCTTGAAGGGTTCTAGTTTAATAAACTTTCAGAGGATCCTGCTGGTGCAGACAGCTAGACAAATACCCTTGTGTGTTCTCTTTTGTCGGAGATACAGCTTTTTGTTATGTTCTTGCAAATTTGATTTCTCCCTCTGTCTTTCGTTTTCGCTGCCGCCCTCTGTCTCTCTCCCTTTCTGCATTTGTCTTCATCTCCCTCATCCTCCTCTCGCTTTCTGTCTCCCTCATCGATACACACTACACACACGCAAACGCACGCACACACACACAAAGTCAAACTCTGTCTCTTGTGGTAGAGTTTATTGTTTGGTCTGTCTATTCGTTCTCCCCCTCTGTGCTCCCTTTTGTTTTCTGTATGTTTTGTTGTATTGTGCAGAGAGGCTGAGATGCAGATACAATGCAGACAGTTTGCCCTGGGTGCTGGTGCGCAAGCACCCTTGGTATCTTTTTAACATATCACATTCATCTATTTACACGTGACCAAATGTATACATTTCTACCTAGTTTTAAGCACAGGGTATATGGTGTTTTTCATCAAAGATATTTAAAGCATAATGTTTTGGTGGCAATTGACTCACCCCTCTTTATGGCTTTATTTTCTACTTACTGTATGCCAGGATGGCCTTTTCCTTGGTAGTCAGTACCTGTATCTAATGTCCATGGATCATTAATCGTGCCTTGTTCATAACTTTAAAAAAGCAGCATGAAAATCCATTCCACATATGAAATCCCTGTCTCTCTCTTCCTCTCTCTCTACTGTTGGTAAATAATTCAACCTTTTCCCTGTAACAAGTGCTGGCCTTAATAGGGTGCAGTACCTGTAGTTGGGATAAACAAGGCAGCCAGCCTCACCAGTGAAACAGAGGGATTTGTGCTTCATGAGGGCAGAGGAATAAGTCGTTTCCTTCTGAAAGGCAGAGTAGACTGGCTGACATTAATTAAACCCTATAGGATAAAGGTTATCTGAGGCCTAGCAAAGCAGGCCGTGCATGTGGGATGTTTCGTCTCCCGAATCCTAATCAAGACTTCTTATTAAAGCGACATGTATGGGCTCAGGCATGTATAATATGTGTGGTATGTTTGTACTATTATTGTTCCAAAAATCTGTTTGTCTCAGGGATATATTGATGTAAAGGAGTAACAACATTTTATCTGGTAGAAGAAAAGTGGTGACTCTTTGACCTTCCACCTTTAGTTACAGATGTAAGCTGAAGTAGGGAAAAAACAAAAGAAAAGAACAATATAGCTACCAGCTCTGCTACATTTTCAGTGTTCTACACATTCCTTAAAATAACGACCAATGCAGCTTTCTAGCGATTTCCATGTTTAGAAAACATTGTGTTGCCCAACATGCTCTGTGGTGGGAGTTGTTCCTCCTCACCAGAGAGCCTCCCATGGTGCACCTGTGACTGAGTCACCTGACCCGAGCCTCAGCATAGCGCTCGGGTGCTATGGCTCATGTTTTACAAATTACCCAGAGGGTTGTGTACCAACTCTGTGCCCATATCTCCTCCCTGCTGTATGCATAGTGCGTGGGATTATATTCCCCAACTCCAACTCCTCCCTCAGACAATGAACAGCCACAGAGATGACACTCACCACACTAACCCAAGAACACTAAGGAAAACACAAATTAAGGAAGGGAAAAAGCATTGCTCTTACAGGTTGGCTTCCTCTGTTTGTCCTGGATGTATGCTGGTTGAAGAAAAAAACAGCATGGATCCTGTTACCAGACTGTTAGAGCTCTATGTGTTATGTGTGTGTCATCAGGACTCCAATGGTAATCTTAGAACATCTCTTTCTCTCACTCTCTTCCTGACTCGTCAACTTATTTGCATGCCAAATGTAATTAAAGGTCACCTTATTGGTTATTTTCTCCTGATATTTAAAGTAGCCAAGTAAGAGAGTCACTGGAGGAGGGACATGGGTTTTTATTACCATCTTATTGTATACCATTTCTATATTAGTGGTACAGTAACATTAGCTCTTTCACAGTAATAGCATAATCGTAATGTCTTCTCCTTTCATATACAGATAAAGGCTGATGTCCTCTCTCCTACAACAGGCCACTGAAAAGTAATTAGCTGATATGGATGGTGCTGTCAGTGATAACTGATATTGGGGGACTATTACATTCACTCACTCAAATGATGATCCTTGAAATGGGTTCATCACAGTAAGCTGCAGCACGTTCAGATAGACGTGAGATTACCACATATAAGAAGAAAAAGTCCTTGTGACAGCAGGAGAGTTGCAAATCCCCACATAAGAAGAAACCTTTACAAAAGGGTGACTAAACTAAAAGATTTAATGTACTGCAGTCTTTTCTTTTTATTAACACATGACTTACTTAATATAATGTATTATAATTATGCAATGTTTGATTTATTCCTTTAATACGGTTAAGCAGATTTCAAATGTAAAATCATACTCAGCATCTGAGGTCTTTCCTCAAGTTTACTTATGTTTAATGGATGATAGTTCATATGGGGGTGTTGAGTTCCTCTCCTGAGAGAGACATAAATAGTCTCCCAGGTGGTGGTTTGTAACTAAGTAAATGGTTACTAAAACAAGGAGTGCTGGGCCTATGTAAATAGAGAGATGAGAAGTATCAATTGAGGTGCTCAAGTGAGAGGAGGGTATTCAAGGGTAAGATGAACCTCAATAATCACTTTTAGGGATTTTTCTGGCCCTGGAAGTTTTCAACTTAGTACATGAGCGTGCAAACTTTTAGAAAAGCAATCCAACTTTTTTCCCCACTGATAAATAGATAAACAGGAATAAATCAATGTGAACTGATGAATGAATAAATAAAATGCCCTGTAGTCATTTGTCTGGTTGTATTCAGGCCTCATATTCCAGCCCTGTTCTGCAAATGAAGATGAGGGTGAGGGCACCAAAGGAACAGCACCATTCGGTGAGGCGTGTGCATTTTCACATGTGTGTATCAGTGTGTGCGTGTGTGTGTTTTCACAATACTTAGTAGTATTAAGATATGATGATGAGCTGCCTGGATACCAGCAGAAAACAATAGAAGGGAAACAAAGCAAACCCCTAAATCTGTCTGCCATTTGCGCTCACATACTGTACACACATGTCATGAGTATTCTGGCACAGTTACTGGGCCAGGGAAGTGCTGGTCTGGGGCCTGGCCCATTCTCCAGAGACAACCCCCCCACGCCTCCTCCCTCTCCGCCCCCTTCCCCCTTCCTGTGCAGTCTGTGGACATAGTCTGAGGCGACAAGGTTGCACAACAGCTCGCAAAAAACCTCCACTTTACAAACATGATCATAAAAAACACAGCCTGTCATTAGAAATCTGTTTAATAAGAAAAAAATAATTAGGAGGACTGTGATAATTGTGTCAAGGGGGAAATAGATCAGACGGATTGTGGGAAGAACCAGAAAATCTTGCCGTGGCTTTGTTACTTTGCTGTTGGTTCATTTCGACATTGATCCACCCTTCCATCTGTCATCCTTTTCCTGTGCTCCTTATTCAACTCTCCATTTCTTTCTCTCTTTCTTTCTCCCTTTCTTGGATTCGAGAGTGGAGGAGCCTTCTGGCTTTAACAGAGAGGGGATGAAGATGTTTATTCATCTGGAGGGTATTAGAGCCATGATTAAGGAGAGGAGGGAGAAGTAAGGCTGATGCGACGTCTGCATCGCTCGTTCATGGGCCGCCTGCGGGACTCTGGCCAACACGCCAGGAAAACAAGAAATGAAGAAGAATGAAAAAACTTCTGGTGAAATTCAATTCTCTCGGGAAAGGACAGAAGTTTAAATTTTAGCCGTCTTGTTCACTCTCTCATTTTCAGTCTCCCTCCCTGTCCTCACAGCTAAGCTAATTATTAATGAATGCGGTTTTTGTTGAACCTTGGAGAGGTGTCAGCGCTGCAGTCACTGAGGGTTAAGAAATCTTGACATTTAAGACAGGGATGCATGAAAATACATCGTCTTGCTTGAGTTGATACTTGTTTTTCTTCCCCTCCCGCTCTCCCCTCAAAGATGCATGTTTTCTTCTCCCTCCTGGGCTGTCTCCAGTTGTTTTACCACTGACAAGCTGGGTTGGCGTTGAGGAGATATCAAATAGAGCCACAGTGTATTAATCAGGGGAACTAAAGGTCATGGGTCAAGGGGCAGGGTCTGATAAATGCTAATGCTAAAGCTAGCACACAAGTCTAGGGTTGTTTGTCCATATGCGTGTTATTTTTGTAGTCCTCTGCAGAAAGAAAAAAGAGGTGATGATGTAAGACTTTTTATGGGCATTTGGCAGACTAACAGCCCTTTTTCAAAATATTCCCAGTGTACTGAAATGTAGTTCCAAATGTCTGAAGTTATCCTTAAGAAGTCAAATAAATTTTACTTGAAGTCGAGCCCAAGTTATATGGGTCACTATGAGGTAGTTTGATTAAAAATAATTAGATCCTATTTTCCAAATTCAGTGTGTGCTGTGCTTGGCTTTAAGTAATGGATAGTGCCTCTTGAAACTTGCAGAGCAAACCCTATTTTAATGAAGCAACCATACAGTAACTCAGCATATTTCTGTACGCACAACAATTTTTTCTTCTCCAAGCTGATCACATAAATCAAATTTCCACGAGTAACTAAGAGTGGGGAAAAATAAAAAAGCATCCAAGTAAACTCTTGTGCAGTGAGGCAATGTTAACAGAGTCCTAGCATAGTACGGCACAACGCTGCAGCATCTCTCACAGTGGCCGACTGACTGAGTGACTGGCTAGCTGACTGTCCACTGGGTCTGGTCTGCCGCAGTGTTGAGGGAACAGCACGCGCTCACACACACACACACACACACACACACACACACACACACAGGCTCCCCTGCCTATTGAAGCCCAGCCCAGCCCAGTCCCGCCTGGCCCAGCACTCCCTTAGAGCCAGTGCAGTGAGGCAGGCGGTGAAGGGGCATGCTGGGGGACAGATTGTCATCCTCCTTTCTCCCCCTGGGAGGCTCACTGTGGCTGCTGGTCCAGCCAAGACCTGGGGAACAGCCTCCTTCCTGTTTGTGATGTAGTCTACCTGAAGTGGTCAACTGTCCTTCCTCCCCACACCACCAGCCGCTACAGGAGATGACACCATAACAACCACCGCTCTCCCACACACAAATGCTCCACCTACATCCTAAGCACAGCTTTGACCATGTTGCATTGCAGCGCCTTAGGTCTTATCACTGCCAAAGCTTAGTATGACTGCATGTGTTAAACCTATGAATAAAAAATGTATAATATCTTAACCATTTAAAGTATTATACTTTACTAAAATGTAGTTTTGCCATAGTGATTGCATCTTATGCAATTTATATATTTATTGATCATGTAAAAAGAACATACCCAGTGTCACAGAGGCAATGTCATGAATGCTGTGAAGTGTATTTTGTTTCCAGTGTGATTCACATTTAATAATTCAAACACTTCAAATCAAGCAAATTTCAACTCGAACAATAAAACACCAACATTAGCCCTCGAGCCCACCCACTGCAGTAAACTATTATGAAACCCCAAATTCACCTTTCATGAATAATAGTGTAATTAAATGTCTCCCTTTTCTTTTGTTCTCTCCTTATTTTTTTTCTCTTTTAAAAAACAAGCGTTAATTTTGACAACAATACACCATACAGCAGGCAGGGCAAAACATAATGATACAAGACCCTACAAATGTTCTAAATTTGAAAAAAAAAAGCCACTTGTAGCTGGTATTCATATGGTGTTTAAGTGTGTTAATAACCTCAGTGACCTTAATGTAATAATATGCATTTGTTATTGAGAATAGGAAATGGGTTAGCTGGCAATAAGTCATCTCTGCCATGATTTCAGAGTCTAAACACTGCAGTTATGGGTTGTTGCATGATGCAAATTTTCACAGAGAAAACATATGAGACAGATCCTGCACAAAGCACAAACATCCTCCTTCATTTTAGAGGCTGGATTTTATTTTAAGAAACATCACTATTGATTGTCATCATTAGTATACATTTAAGTTAGTGTATGTTGGTGGAAAGACATCAGCGAAGCAGAGACACATCTCTACAATAAGTGATGGAATTCTTCTTTTCATTATCTCACTATCACAGAAAGAAAAAGCAGAGTAAAGGATGACTGGCCGTCCTACTTTTCCTTCTCTGGCCTTCCATTTGTCTAACTTTCCTGGGACACCACTGGGGCACTGTGATTTCTGGGACAGTGACCAAGTGCTCCTGTCTGAGCTGGGGGACGTGGATAATGTGGACAAAGTAGTTGACAGTTTGCTGCTTCCCCATGGTTGAGAGACAGAGCCATGAGGGCCAGAATAATGGACACCCAGACCACAGAGTCAGGACAGCGCTTGATGTTCCAGCTCTTTGTGTCAGGCCCTGTGTGAAAAAAATCCCCATTGACTGCCATTTGGGGGGGGGGTTGCATTTCTTCTCCAAGTGTGTGCGGAAATGTGTTGTGTACATGATGCTAGGCCAGAGTAACTCGCTGCTACGGCACTGATGAAGCCCCGGGAAGTGAATCCTTATTTCATCTACTGTTTTTCTACCTAGTTCAGTAAAAGATAGAATCCTTGTTCGCTGCTGCTCCAGTCATCCCACACAACCCCGCCTTCTGTGTAGCATAGTGGATTTGATTGATCTGTAGCAAGGGGGGGGCAGGGACCTGACATTTCTCAGAGATGTGTAAAAAACATATTGTGTTTGCTAAGAAAAAAAGAGGAAAAGAGAGAGACAGACGGAGTACACACACAACACACATACCACAATACTATGTGTGAAGATGAGTCTAATGGTAAATAGCATCTCCTTTAAATGCCTCTACTTGTGCTTATTTGTGTGTATTAATCAGCTGCATGGTGCAAAATGCAACGTCTAGCCACCTGGCACTTTTGTTGACAGCTACTGGGAATTATCAGTGTTTCATTTTGACTGGATTTGATGTCTTAAAACAGGGATGTAGCAGGACTACTGTGAGTAAAGCCCAGCACTGGGCCTCTTCCAATAGCTCTGTGTCCTCTGAGCTCTTGGGCCTGAATTAACTGAGTGATTTGTTCATCTGACTGGAATTAGTCCCAAAAAATCGACCACCCCTCTCTCTCACAGTCAGGGAGATTGGAGTCTAAGCGAATGTAAAAATTTCTCTCACCACCTCCTCTATTAGATCTTAAGTGGTTGTGTCACAAACAGAGCTGTACATGATAGTGTGTTGTTCAGACACACATTGCTGTTTGGGCATCAGAACAGGAAAAGTGTTGAGATGACACATGCATTTTCTCATGGGAGAGACTCACTACTTTTCCCAGTAACTGTAAAAAGATCCCCCTCTCTGAATATGAAGTGGGGTCATGGTGTTACATCAGACAAGTTGTCATCTTTTTGTTTATTCATTGAATCCCCAATCCCCAATGTGCCACAAATACACTCACACAAACACATCTCTTATGACAACCACTACGTACAGATCTCTGGTACAACACACAGGAAGATAAGGTTTGCAGGCTGAAAGCATGGCCATGCTTTGCTTCACTAGAATGGCTTTTGAACAAAGTCTAGCTTGCTATAGAAGTGGCAGGTGAGTGATAGCAAAAACACTTTTCTGATAAGATAAGGTCCTGGACCTGGATAAGAGTTTGGCTTCCTGAATAGAAGATATGTACTCTCTTGCTGTCAGGCAGTGATAAGCCATCTTGAACAGCTTCCAGGACCTCAGACACGAAGGTCTGGGCGCCAGCAGTGAGTTATTCCCAAACCATGGTCCCTAAAAGGTTTCAGGAGGGTGTATTACTGGATAAAAACAATAGAATCACAAATGCCTGTTTAGTAAGCACTGTCTTTAAGAGTGAGCTTTTGGGCAAAACCAACCACAAATGCAGTCACATTTTCTTATAAAACAAAGCTAGTAGGTAAGTAATTTTTTAAATAAAACTTTATTCATTTATGTATTTAGTGCACTTTTCAAAACAAGTGCTTCACAATACCAAAAAAGACTAGGTCAGTTATTCAATCAATATACTGAAGCAAAACTATGGCAGAACATCTGAAGCATTCAGAGATTTACACTAAATCAACTACAATGAAAATTCAACATATAAATTAAATATAAATCATTGTTTGGAGTATGTTTTAGTGAGTAGCCTTCCAGTAGCTCTGTGTTCTAAGGATTTCTTACAGGAAATACAACACCAAATATAAAATCAAACATCCTAGCTTTAGCCTCACAACATTTAACATGAGAATTAACTTTACTTTTTCAGTGTCTTTGATTTTTAGCACATATAATAAACATAAAGCTTTGGTTGTTATACCAACCAAACTCTCACATATTTTTGTCACCAGAAAAACTGATTTTACTGGATTAGAATATGTAAAACATTCTATGAATATTTTATTTACTGTTTCACTGCTGAGCACACCAGCCATTAATAAAGGTGAAGAATTAGCAATCCAAAATTCATATGTTTCCTTCGTTCTGATCTTGCACTCTGCTCACACTTTGAAATGTGGTATCTGTCTAAAATAAATTCAGTTGTAATAATTGTTTTCAAATTATGCATATCTTTTACCATTTAAAATGTGGAGACAATAATTGCCACCATATGTATTATTGTCCAAAGGGAAATAATGTCAATAATGTCATCAAATATATTTATATAGCTTGTAAATTCTCAAATACATTAATTGTATAAACCAAAACATTCTGCAGGGGGTTTGAAAGCTATGCTGCTGTGTACAGAAATGGTAAACTTACCTGTTCCCAGCATTAAGGATCTTATTTGAATAGGAGGTATTTACTCTGGGTAAGGGTGCTATAAATGAACATAGAGGAAGCACTGCACAAAGAGTAGTTCAGACTGGCTTGGAGGAAATAGAGACCTGCGTGTGAAGGGGGAATTTTTAGTGGTTACTTTTGAAGTACAAAAAAAGGAAACACTAATTTGTATAGCACTGTCTTTATTAACCTTACATATAAGGATTAATTAATAGACTAAGCTTGTTTTTAATTCTTAAAAAGTTTTCATGTACTGTAGCTTAGGGGCAGAATTCCTATCTTACCAGTAAATATAGCTATGGCACATTTTCTGCCATCCCCTATAGGATCACTCCAAATGAGGTTGTTTTGTTCCATATAGGAGACATTTAAAAGAGAAAGGGGGAAGGGGTAGGGACAGAACTCCCAGAGAGGAACAGGCCTTAAGATGGAGGTCTTCCTCCCAGGACGTGACAGGCTGTTGGCTGGAGGATGCTCAGGAAGGCCTTGGCAGACCAACAAAGACAGCCCTTCAGCTGCAGGGTGTAGTTTTTCAGGCCCCAGCATCCCCTTTGGCAGCAGCACAGAGAGTGCTGGCGTGCACAGGCCCCCGGCCCGAGAGACAGGGAAGTAAGGCCCGCTCTTTTATTTACTCAGGCTGCTGCTGAGGCCTGGGCATTTCTTGTCTGGGTGAAGAAGGAAAAAAACAAGTCTCTCTCTCCCTTTCCTCTTGAGGTCTCCTGAGGAAGAATGCTCTTTCATGTACAGTTGTTCACACACTTGTTTCGGCCATTGCGCTTGTATCTGTGTTTTCAATGTGTACATGTATGTCTGCACATCTATATGTTTGTTACTGTGAGTTAGTGCACCTCTTTCGTGTGTATTAGAGAGAGAGAGAGAGAGAGAGTGTGTGTGTGTGTGTGTGTGTGTGTGTGTGTGTGCGCATGCGTGTGTTGGTAAAACTGTAGTAAGTCTCACTATTTGGGACAAATGTACCTGAAATGAACAGTCTGAATGTCCTAAAACAGATGTCATCTTTTTTTGTTTTTTAGACATTTCAATGACCATCACATCACAAGTCAAAGGACGTAATGACTGTGTTTAACAGAACCAGAAAATCTGGGTTTTTGGTCCACCACACATGCAACATATTTAAGTCAGACTGGTATGATGACATAGTACATCATACTGTTATACTTGTAATATGGTATTTTTTTTATTACACAACAGCTTCTGTTATATTTCACAAACCTAATATTAACATGGATATTTGGCCATCTAAACACGTTCATTCTGCTAGTTGAACTCAAGCAATGTTTGTGACTCCCACATGTCCCCCACAGATATAACTTTATGTATGTGTATTATTGGAATAAATGCACTAAATAAATAATATACATCAAGTAAACAAACCAAAAAAATGGAGCGAGGTTGTCCTGGCAGCTTAGTAATGTCTCAAGGCAAAGACATGCTCATTTAAGACAGTAGAATTTAATTTAGCCTTGTATAAAGGCCCATTTATTTGTTTGTTTTATACTATTGTCTCGAAGCCAATATGTTTGACTGTAAGGCATTGGCTGGGGTCATTCTTCTTTTTCTCCTATACCCTGGGAGGCAGTATGAGAGAGGGCAGATCCGCCCCCTCTGTGGAGGAGGGCATAGCACTGAGTCACCCATCCTCCCTCAAACCAGAGAGAGAGAGAGAGAGAGAGAGAACATTGAGATACGTATGAGAGATAAAGCAAGTAAATCAAGCAAGGTTTGCTCCTTGAGTGAAATGTGTGTGCAGAGTGGGCGCCTTGCCAGGGGTGGGAGGTTTCCGGGAGGGCCACGGTGTGGAGGTGGGCTCTCAATGTGCCGCTTTCAGCAGTTTGGAAGGGGCAAGGGAATGGCCTCCGACCCCATCTGTTTCCTGAAGATAGGCCCTGATGGGGGTAAGTGCTCAGAGAGGGCATGATATCCTGACAAAGGGCAGATCTCCCAGCAAAAACAACAGAAAAAGGAGAGAGAGAGAGACTTAGATTTGTCAGCTGAAGGGGTGTACAGAGGTTGGATCCTGGAAAGAGCTTATGCTTTTCCTTCATCCCTCTCATAAATCTTTGCAGTTTCCTCTTGTTTTTCCCATTCCAAGTATTGGCCTTTTGACACAGTTTTTTTTCTGAAGGGGTTGGGATTACGTTGTTTTATTTAGGTAAGGAAGTTCACAGCACTTAGAATTCGGCAGCAGGAACAAGTGGTCTGTAACCTTTTGAACTCGTGGAAAGTATTCTTTGTTTTACATTCATATCACAGAACAGTGAACCAGTGGAATTGAATGTCAGCAGAGAAGCGATTTGAATAGGAACACATTAAAGTTATTGTAAAACAAATGGAGCCTGAATTTTCAGTTGACAGGTGTTCCCTGGTCATTCTTTGGACCCGCTTGTCCTTGAGTGAGATAGTTAGCGACTCAGTTGTCTTACCCTCTTCGTCTCCCTGTTTCCGTCTTGCCCCGACCCCCTCCACCTCCACACACACACACACACACAAGCACATCAGCACATGGCATATTCATCCATCCAGTATCAGTTGCCTCATGGCTTAGCACAGACCACACAGACTAATATGATAATAATGCATATTCTATAATCTGATATCTATTGACTGATGTTCTGAAAGGCCCATGTTTCATGAAAAACATTTATTTTGCAGTGGCGGGTTCCTAAAGGCTATGCGTAGCTGGGGTTTAAATTACACATTTCATCTTTTTCTTGCTCTTGAGAACTGCTTTCCCATGTTTTTTTCTCTTGTCTTAAGGTCATTTCAAGGGCTCTTGTTTTTCAAAAATATTCTAGTAATTGTTCAGGAATAATAGAAATGTTCTAATTTACCTCATGCCGGGCTTACATCCTAAAGTACACCTATTGTCTTGTGTTGGCTTTAAATGTCAGAGAGATTGTGTTTTGAGTCACAGTGGGCTATGCCATTACGTGGCCACATACAAGGTTAATTGTAGTAAAAGTATTTCCACTTATTCTCTTCCCTAATTATACTTTAAATTGCATGTTTAAATGTAACTTTTAGATAACACCTAAGGAGAGGTATTGTTTCTGTTGAAGGAAAAATTGTCTAAGTTGTGAAGAATTCAAAATTCATACACCACAACCTTATAATTACTATGACAACACCATGGTGGCCCACCTTTTCAATTCAAAAGAATGAGACGAATTAGTTGCTAATACAGTCTTACAAAGCACCTCTCTTACTCACTGTGCTTCTGTTTCCATCTTTTTCCCTCTGACTTGCCCTTGATGCCATCTTTCCTCTCTTATTCCCTCTTTCTGTCTTCTCCAGATGGTGGTGATCTTGAGGATGACCCATCGTGTTCTTGGCCAGCATCATCTCCCTCCAGTAAGGATCAGACTTCTCCAGGACACTGCGAGGACTATGATTTTGGCGAGGACGAAGGGGGCCCTGGCCTGCCATACCCATGCCAGTTCTGCGACAAGTCCTTCAGCCGCTTAAGCTTCCTCAAGCGTCACGAGCAGAGCCACGGCGATAAACTCCCTTTCAGCTGTACCTTTTGTAGCCGCCTGTTTAAGCACAAGCGCAGCCGAGATCGGCACGTGAAGCTACACACAGGTGATAAGAAGTACCACTGTGGAGAGTGTGACTCTGCCTTCTCCCGCAGTGATCACCTCAAAATCCACATGAAAACTCACGCCTCCAACAAACCCCACAAGTGCCCCGTGTGCCGCCGAGGCTTCCTATCCTCCAGTTCTCTTCATGGCCACATGCAAGTGCATGAAAGGGGCAAAGAAGGCAGCAGCTCAAGCCTTTCTAGAGCGGATGAATGGAAACTGAAAGAAACACGCAAATGCAGCCGTTGTGAGGAGGGCTTTGATGTCCCAGAAGACCTCCAGAGGCACATTGCAGAGTGCCACCCTGAGTGCTCACCATCAGAGGATGGAGGACTCGGTGCCACCCTGCAGTGCATTTACTGCCATGAGCCCTTCAGTGATGAGGGCACCCTGCTGACTCACATTGACCAGGCACACAGCCGAGACAGGAAGGGCCACACCTGTGCTATCTGCTCTGAGCACTTTCTGTCTGTTGAAGACCTCTATGCTCACATGGACATCCACCAGCTCCCCGAATCCAGTAACCATAGCAACAGCCCTTCCTTGCTGACTGTGGGCTACACCTCTGTCTCTAGCACCACTCCTGACTCCAACCTCTCTGTTGACAGCTCCACAATGGTGGAGACAGCACCACCTGTGCCCAAGACAAGGGGGAGGAGAAAGAGGGCTGCTCAGAACACATCAGACATGGGAGGACGTTCCTCCAAACAGCCTAAAGTCTCCTACAGTTGCATCTATTGTAATAAGCAAGTATTCTCCAGTTTGGCTGTTCTTCAAATTCACCTGCGCACAATGCATCTGGACAAGCCAGAGCAGGCTCATACTTGTCAGTTTTGTTTGGAGGTTCTGCCCTCTTTACTAAATCTAAATGAACATCTTAAGCAGGTCCACAATGCTGAAGACCATGCTGCCCTGTTAGCCAGCTTGCCCGATGCGCTCCTTCAGTGTAATTTCTGCCCTGAGGTATTGAGTGACCTCAACGCCCTCCAGGAACACATCCGCTGCTCCCATGGCTTTCCCAGTCCTGTGGCCAAGGAGAGCAATGCCTTCTTCTGCCCCCAATGCTTCATGGGGTTCTTGACAGAGACTACCCTGGAGGAACATGTACGTCAGACTCACTGTGATGGGGGAAGCCTGCGCTTTGACTCCCCCCTGGCTGTAACTCCCAAGGAGTCTATAGTAGAAGTGTACTCCTGTTCGTACTGCACCAATTCTCCCATATTCAACAGTGTTCTGAAGCTCAACAAGCACATCAAGGAAAATCACAAGAACATTCCACTGGCACTGAACTATATCAACAATGGAAAGAAATCCCTGCGCACTCTCAGCCCCTCTTCTCCAATATCTGTCGAACAAACTGCCATGCTGAAACAAGGCAGCTCAGCCTCACGCACTACCAGTGAGTTCATATGTAACCAGTGTGGAGCCAAGTATACCAGCTTAGACCTTTTCCAGACTCACCTAAAAACTCATCTGGATGGCTTGCAGCCTCAACTCACCTGCCCACAGTGCAACAAAGAGTTCCCCAACCAAGAGTCCCTGCTGAAGCATGTGACAATTCACTTCACCATTACCTCCACTTATTACATCTGTGAGAGCTGTGACAAGCAGTTCACTTCGGTTGATGACCTGCAGAAGCACCTCCTCGACATGCATACCTTTGTATTCTTTCGTTGCACTCTGTGTCAGGAGGTTTTTGACTCAAAGGTGTCTACTCAACTCCATCTGGCTGTAAAGCACAGCAACGAGAAAAAGGTCTATCGCTGCACCTCCTGCAACTGGGACTTCAGACATGAGACTGACCTACAGCTACATGTCAAACACAGCCATCTGGAAAACCAGGGCCGTGCTCACCGTTGCATTTTTTGCGGGGAGTCCTTTGGCACAGAGGTGGAACTGCAGTGCCACATCACCACCCACAGTAAGAAATATAACTGTCGTTTCTGCAGTAAGGCCTTCCATGCCATCGTCCTTTTGGAGAAGCATTTGAGGGAGAAACACTGTGTGTTTGATGGAAAGTCACAGAACTGTGGCGCTAATGGCTCTACTGTAAGTGGTGGGGATGGCCACCCTAAAGAAGATGCTGAGCTACATGGTCTCCTAACTAATAGCCATGGCCCAGGGACAGTTGGAGGATCTGTGGTGGAGTCCCAGAACAGCCATGATGGAAGTGAGGAAGAGGTGGACACTGCAGAGCCCATGTATGGGTGTGACATCTGTGGGGCATCTTACACTATGGAGTCCCTCCTCACTAACCACCAGTTAAGAGACCACAATATACGCCCTGGTGAGAGTGCCATGGTAAAAAGGAAAGCTGAGATGATCAAGGGCAACCACAAGTGCAATGTTTGCTCCCGCACCTTCTTCTCTGAGGCTGGGCTGAGGGAACATATGCAGACCCACCTTGGGCCTGTCAAACACTATATGTGTCCCATCTGTGGGGAGCGCTTCCCTTCCTTGCTAACTCTGACTGAGCACAAGGTCACCCATAGCAAGAGTCTGGACACAGGCAGCTGCCGCATTTGTAAGATGCCTCTGCATAGTGAAGAAGATTTCTTGGAGCATTGCCAGATGCACCCTGACCTGAGGAACTCCCTGACAGGTTTCCGCTGTGTGGTGTGCATGCAGACTGTGACCTCCACATTGGAGCTCAAGATCCATGGTACCTTCCACATGCAAAAGACAGGCACTATGTCCACAAACCAACCCATAGGCCGCAGCAATGCCATCTCTCAGAACCAGCAGCAACACCATGCCCAAAAACCTTTCAAGTGCGCCTCTTGCCTGAAAGATTTTCGGTCCAAACAAGATCTGGTGAAGCTGGACATCAACGGACTGCCTTATGGACTCTGTGCATCCTGTGTGACAGCAGCTGGCTCCAAGAGTTCCAGCCCAACAGTCAATGGAGGAAGGCAACAGCAGCAGCATGGTGGAGCCACCACTCCAGCAACAACTACAGTCGCATGGGTCCAGAGGGAGAGTCTCAGCCCTGGAGATGGGAAAGGCAAGGCTGTCTCTTCATCCTCTTCATCCTCTTCCACATCCTCATCCTCTGCCGCCAAGACACGATGCTCCAGCTGTAATGTGAAGTTTGAGTCTGAAGCAGAGTTGCAAAACCATGTACAGACAGTGCATCGGGAACAGGCTGGGGACAGCAACAGCGGGCAGCTCAAGACCCCCCAGGTGTCCCCCATGCCGAGAGCCAGTCCCTCACAAACTGAAGAGGTATTGTTAATTAGTGTTGTATTGAATGATGTTGAATAGTTCATGAAAGGATGTTGAGGTTCACAAAATGTTTTGTGTTATGTTAAATCGGCAAAACAAAAGTGATATCTAGTTTGTATTATTTTTATTCAAAATTGAGGATAATAATCATTTTCCTCTTGGTCTTATTTACAGAAGAAGACATACCAGTGCATCAAATGTCAGATGGTGTTCTACAGTGAATGGGACATCCAAGTCCATGTGGCCAACCACATGCTGGGTAGGAGATAACTCTTTTTGTTTCAGTCATTATGGTCTCTGTTGCACTCCTGGAACAAAGTCGTAAAAAACAGTGCTTGTGTAATATCTATGTAAATTTGTTTTTCTACATTTCCGAAAGTATTTCTACAATGTAGCATATATTTAATCAATGTGGTTTTAAGGTTTGTGGTTTCAATGTTAGAGGGAATGTTTTTGAGTGACCATCATCAATACAATATACAAATCATTCACCAAATTTCACAACAAGTATTTGATAATAAATCAATGAATAAATACATTTCAGACTTAGTAGTTTCATATTTTTAAAGGTAAATCACATACTAAAGACTGGTGTGATATATGTAATAAAATATTTGACCCTGTCTCATTCAGGCTCACAAGTATCTGGATCACATCACCAAATAGGTGGAATTATTTTAATATTTTGACCATCAACTGCATCCCCAGTGTTGTGCATTTATAAACCTCATCATCTTCATTTTCACATGCATGTGAATGGTATAATATAGTACGTGTGCATGCCTGTGGAGCAGAATCTCTCCACTTCAAACCACTCTGTATGAAGGTAGTTTGAAGTAGTTGAAACATTCAGATTAGTGAAATATTAAATTGCCAAAACAGATTTTATTCAAACTGTTTAAAAATCTAAATATTATTCCACATTTTTGAACAATCTCCACATTGCTACTGTACATTATTTTGTTTGTTTGTTTATTGTGCCTCTTCACAAGTAGTCTGTTCAGATGACTGAGATCTGAATACATTTGGTTAAATACTTTCATGCTCTCTGCATTTAATGACGTCAAATCAACTGAAAAAATGGATATTTTGTTATTCCAAATTTCTCGTTTTCTTTCATAAGATTTCAAACATCTGCAGGTGTAAGACTAACCTCCACAAAATGTCTTTACTTTTGGTTGTCATTTGTATGCAGGCATAATAATTTGTAGAAAACAGACAATTGGAAAACAGGTTTTCTTGCCTGCAGTAAGTAGGCGTCTGAATTCCGGTCTCACGTTCCTTTATTCATTCATTTATTCAGCTCGTTTGGCGGCTCTTTCATTACACTGCATTATCTGTTGTCTTCAGTGGGAGAGAGACTCATTGATCTGGAACCAAACCGCCTCTCTGTTTGGGACACGCTTCTAGGCGCAGGTGAATTTAAACACGGTGGGCAATTCTATCAGGACCGGTAGGCAATTCTATCAGGGACCCACTGTTTGTGCATAAACAATCAGAAGCATGTGATTTGTGATTTTGATGCTTCGGTGTATTTGCAAAGGAGAGAGACGAGTTGAGAGTGTGTAGGTGTGTATTTTGTATTCATCTTTGCGATCTGCTCACCCACTATTCTACTGGGGGTGCCTAATACAGTACCATGCCAGCATTAGTCCTTTCTCTTGCAAAGGCAGGCACGGAGCACACTGGGAGGGTAGAAAACAAACCCCCCTACTGGTTATTTTATGTCTGTCAGCCGCACAAGCACACAGTTCCCCCATAATAGTGGAATTCAGACAGCTTAAGATAACAGGAGGATAGGTGATTGGGTTATTGTCTGATGTCTTACTTCTCTGATATGCCATTGCTTTGTATTCAACATGATCACGGGTTTCATCAGACTCCTCAAAAGGGTTTCTGTTAGATGCATTTGTTTTGTGATCTCTAAAATATGGAAAAAAACAAAAGTCATCATAATGAAAATTTGGTAGAAAGATGAAGTTGTCTAGAAGTGACTGCATTGTGTAAAACAAACAAACAAAAAGGAAACTGAATTGAATAAAGACAAACAACAGAAATGCAATTGTCTGAAGAGGTAAAAATAGGTAAAAACAGATGTATCAGGTTAGTTGTATTAAAAGACCAATTTTGATGTTGTGGTTTTATATAACTCCTGAAGAATTGTTCCCTTTTAATGTAGTATGGGGTTAAATTCAGCCTGCAATAACTGCAAAGCCAATTTGGGCCAAAAACACTAATTTGGAGAAGCTCTAAATACCTTCTCTACTGAAAAAAGGGACACTTTCTCCTTTTAATGGCCATCTGCACAGGAGAGGGGAAACAGGGGGCTGGGGTCATCTCCGCTCAGCTGTCAGCGTTATTAGCGTAGGTAATGGAGCAGACGCTGGATTCATAGGGGTGTTGTTTTCATCCATGCCCTGCTCCATGGTGTCAGTTCACACTGATAACTCTATATATAGTGATGTGCCGTGACATAACCATAGTGCTAAGTGTATGGAACAACAAAACCTGAGCCTGTCTCACTCAGACGAGTCCATATTAGCTGCCTTTGTAATACAATAGTCTCCCTAAACCAAGTGCACTCAGCCTCCACTATTCGCCCGAAGTGCTCGTGGCTGCCTCTTCTGTACAACTGCCAGCACATTTTGATGCATGGATATGACACACAGATGATGACGGTCTTGGTTCAGACATAAAACGCAACTCTGATGCCCATCTACTCAACATTCGCTACAATAATAGAGGTAAATGAAAGGGAAGGAGGTAGCCATGGGTGCAGGAGGGCGTGTTGCAGACCAGCCCCAGCCAAGCCTGTGAACGGCCCCACGTGTTTTAAGATGGAGGCTGCAGCCTGCTAGGGCCCAGATGGATCAGTACACATTTGCTGTACAGCTGGTCGCTCTGTTTGGGGACCTGGTGTGATACTCCTATGGAGAAAAAAATGATATCGCCACCATCCAAGGAGCAATTTAATAGCAGGCCAGAAGACAGCTGGCCACTCTTTAGTTTAGAGTTTTTTTGGCATGGCTCACTTACAGATTTGAGGGTGTCCGATTTTTCTCCAGAGACACACAGATTTATACAGCTATCAGCTGCTGCAGTCACTATCAAACCTTTTATTTCTATTTTTCTTTGAGATTAGAAAACAAATCTGTCCATCAGTTCAATTTGCCATCTTGATCTGTAGCAATTGCATTGGAAAATATATTTAAAATCACAGTGCTTTTGTCATCAAGAGGACCTTTGAAGGTCTTTCACTGACACAAAAGCCTGTTTGGTTTTATCAGCATGCCATCATGCCACCCCATTGCTTCACTTTGACCCCACTGTAAACTATGACATTTGGAGCCTCATGGGGGGCACGTTTGGCCCATTTATCGCACTGTTTCAAATGTCCCTGTGTGGATTTTCAGAGCCCTGACATGTTTTGAAGCATGGGCTCTGTCTTAAAGGGTTTTAAAGGTGAAAAGGGTTTTTGCTTTGCTGTTATATCTGCTTTCAATCCAATTCTCATCTCACTCCTGTCCATTCCAAGCAGCTACTGCCAAGGTGGCAGTGCTCAGAAGGACAACTGTAAACAAATAAACCAAACCACATCCCAGAAAAGTGTTTTTGGGGTCACCTCTACAGATTTTTTGGGTTGGTGACAGCATTGAGCTTGAAGCCAAGTCAGGGAGGAGCCTTCTCTCACAGAGAGGAGCCGGCGGCCTGGTCGGCCCAGGCAGAGGGGGGCACTGGAGGGGTGGAAAGGTTCGGGGGCGGAGAGGGAAAGGCACATTTGCTGTACAGCTGGCCGCTCTGTGTGAAGCAGGCACTGTGGGCCGTTACAGGGCTGGAGAGGAGAGGGAGTGAGAGGCCTTTAGCTCTCCTCTAGTTTCTCCTCCTCCTCTCTGTTCTCTCTTTCTCCCTTCCCCCTCTCTCTGTCCCACTATCTCTCCATTTTCCTCTGTCTCACTATCTAGCTCTCGCATTTAACTGTGCTCCAACCTGGCAAATCATACTGCATTGGCTGTTAGTGGGGGAACAGACAGGAGGCACACTGTAACAGTATTTGAAGCTGAAAGCCTTGTTTTGTTTCTTGCTAAGGGCCGCAAATTATACTTGACACATATCCTCTTGTCTTGGGACCCAAAAGCAACTTGGCCAGTGTATGCTGATTACATGGTCTCCATCACTGTCTTTGGCCTTGTGGCAACATATTTACTACTGCATTAAGTGTTTTTCTGTGGGTACAAAATATGGTACTTTCATTCTTTGTTTCTTTCCTGTAATCCTCTTTGATTAGGTGTGTCTGATGGTGTTCCCTCAGTTTCTGGGACTCATTCATAGATCACATACACATGTAATCTGCTAACAAACATGGCCAAACACTCCTCATTTGACTCCTAGGGGGCTGGATCAGAGTCAGAACTCAATAGACAACACAGCACAGGAACAGGATCAATCTTATGAAATAAATAAGAGAACAGGCCTGGACCAGCCAGTGGAAACAAAGGAAACCATGCATACCCTATACTGAGTGTGATATCTGCCTGCTTTTATTAATTGGTGATTAATAACGCCTCTCTGTTCGTTAGCGCAGTCACCTCCCGTGCAGCCAAGTGTGTTGCTGCTAATATGCAATTATGCGCACCTTACTGCTCGTTACATTATACCTCTCCCTGACTAATGTGGCATCCATGAGGAGAATAGAAACCAGAGTGAGCTGCAAAAAAAGATGCTATCAATAAGATTATCACATTCGGTGTGTTACCTACTTCACGTTCGGTCTGTTACCAACCTGTCTGGATGGAAAACAAAAAAATAAGTTTCTTACAAATTCCTCAATGTAACCAGGAGACTGCATTAAAAGTTTTACAGCATTGCAGAGACTGTTTTGCTCTTCCTGGTGTTTTTGTTGTAAAGCAGAGGTAATTGACATCACCATGGGGATGCTCTGTTGCTAGGCCAGACAAGCTCAGTCTGATGTGGTCCTTATCTATTGATTTTCCTGACATTTCCCCACACTTCACAGACTAGGCCAACATGTGAGAAAATATCTGATGCTCTCAGTTCATACAGGCTGTTTGTACAAACTCGGAGCGAACACTTGCTGCCCCTTACTGCATTGCAATTGGTAGGTTGATGTCACCATGGTGATTTGGGGTAAATTCCATTCAGTGATTGAGTTCATTCTAAAGTGTAAATTACAAACTAAATACAAGATTCATAAAAATTATTATAAAGATGTGTGTGAATTGTACTAATTTTCTTTGAATTTAAAGACATCATCTAATGAAGGTACTTTTAGAATACTCCTATGCAAGTCTAGTTGGGGACTTGGACGACCTGAATAAAGGTAGGCTCTTCCTGTGCTTCTGGCTATGTTTTATTGATATACAGGAGGGATGTCTCCTTTAGAGTGTTAATGCCAACCCTTGTTCTGAAGTGAAGCCTATAAATACTGGATGATCAGAATTAACCTCTGCAATACTCCACCTCCCCACGGTTCCTGAGATGTCACCAAGGCCGTAGGTGCATGCGCACCCCTAGTCTGATGGGGTTGCTTAGCAGTCTGACTGGAGGGGGGCCTATGGGAGAAGTGCAAACAGACAGTCCTGCCTTAGTAAAGGTCAGAGCTGCAACCTACACCTCTCAAATCCCACCCTGGCCCTGATGGGACCAGGGTTCCAAGCATGCCTAGAGATGCTTGTGGTAAGGGAGAATTCAGTGAGAGTGAAGTGGTGCGATAATGCTGAACTGCATTGCTTTTAGAGGTTGTCAGCACCAATAGTAGTGTGACAGATCTGATCTAACTTTGTGTAGTGGCTCTTACTTGGTGTGTTTGTGGAATGACATGCACGTCGGGACACCAGTAGCTATCGTATGATACTGAAGAGAAAAGAGTTTCAACATTAATCTCCAAATTGTTGTACACTTCATAAGTGTAGAGAGGTTAGTTTAAGAGTACAAACAAACTCCAAAAGAGTACACCAAAAAGTTTTAGCTCTCTTTATGGAGCCTAAATGTGGTTTTCCAAAGTACCATGTAACGAATTACTATCCTCATCGAACTTTGGCTGTGTGAATGGCAGACAGGGGAGGAGAGGGGAGGGGGATAGGGTTCTGAAAGGCCCCCCAGCGTCAAAGCCTTAATAATCATGTGAGCAGCGCTGGACTTCATTACCCTCCTGTTCGACAGGCCGAGTGCCAGCCTGGATTGCTGGCTGGCTGTGGCAAGGTCAACGGCGGAGGAAAAACCAGTTACTGTGTTACTCTGGAGCGGAATGGAGAGGGGCGGCCATCTGTCAGCTCAGGCCTGCCATACCCGCAGAGCAAATGGACACGGGCGGCCAGAGGAGAGGCCACAGACACCCATAGAGCTAAACCCAGTGAGCATAACACTGAGGCATGGACACAGATCCAGCCAAAGAGATGGGCCTTGGTACCACTAAAACACATATATACACACACACACATTGCGGAGAAGATAAGGCTATCTCCAAGAAATTTGGCAGCAGGTTGTGTGTGTTTATGCATGTTTGTTTTTAGTGTCAGTGCACTATTGGGCCCCTACTGTTTTAAGTCCAGATGGCAAACCATTTGATAAAAAGTTGATAAAAGTTTTGCTTGGCTTGCCAATGGTAAATGTTTTCATCATAGTATTTCTTCATGAAGACAAACTCCTTGTGAATTTAAGTGCAGAAAATGTTATCGTTGTCTTTACACCAAAGGCAAGGCAAGCCACAGGCACGTTGGGGATCTGTTTTATACCTAATGACAATACAAACAACACCGCCATTTATATATTTATTTTTTCTCACTCTTTATATATACTCAGATGTCGCAAGACATTAGTTTTAGTGTTTCACCTTGCTGGCTGTTTGTCGGCGCCTGAGTCGCACCGACCCTCTCTGTGAGGACCTTTACGATGCCCTCTGGCCAAAGTGGAAGAACCCTGTGGAATGTTCCAAAGCTCTCTAATAGGTTTCAGGTGCTGTGGGCCACCGGCCAGCCCCCCCACCATCACCCCACTCTGTGTGTCTTGTGTGATAGGACTCCCTGCTCAACAGTCAAAGCACCACCATTTCTCCTCTACAAAAGAGAGGACAGAGCTACGAAACGGATACCCATCATTGTTTACTATGAAATCTTTGCTTGTCTTTACAAAAGTCAGTTGTTATTTACTCTGTACTTTATACGGTTCACTTTGAACCTTGTGCATCTCTGCAAACTGAAATTTTTAACATTCAAATACTGGTTAAATAAAAGTATAAAAATGTAGCAGTTTCTCTTACACATATGGTTAGACTTCAGGCAGAAATGCAATTTGCATCTCTACCATCCCACAACTCAGCACAGCTTAAGTTCCTCCTTGTTTTCCTCCTGCACAGAGAGTACCGACCCCCTGGCTTGAGCGTCAACATGCTCCGGAAAACAGAGAGATGGTCCTGGGCAATTCCCCCCACATTAATGGAAATCACACAGGAAGTCCCTGGATGAAAGCTTCATTAGTTATTAAGGTTTAATATTGATATCAGTACTTATATGTTTACTGGAGTGCACAGTGCTGCTGATGTGTAATTGTCAGAGAGGTACAGATTTAGTAAGGAATTAGTGTACACCCAGGATTTAATTATGGGGATCTATTTCCATCTTGTTAGAAAGAGATAATGTGAGTACTGCATGCATCATAGGTTACCATATTAAATGCTGCTATTTGTAACAGCATTATATCCACTACAGTAGTGCTTGTATATTATAGAAGGAACATTCTGTAAGCTTAAAGACATCTTCAAGCACATATGCTTTACTGAACATTTTGAAACTATATTTTGTTTTATTTTTGTGTGTGTGCGACTTTTCATGCAGAAACAGAGAAAAAACACATGTGACGTTCATTTGAGGTAAAATGGTCACACTTCCTCTCTGTTCTTATGTCCCGTTTCATTTCCAGCATGACAGTGGAGTGTGAACACTGAAGAGACATGGCCTCTTTGTCTCTCCATTTGTCCTACCACTGCCTAGAGACGTAAACCTTAAGCCACTCACTCTCTGATTAATCTTTAACATTTATAATTACTAATTAAGTTAGTAAGAGACTTTTAATGTAGTCCTCCTGCAATGGGGAGCAGAGAGGACAACAGATCATTAGCTTCAATAATGAACGCGGATGAGACAGATAATGGCCTATGATAGGTGAATACTGACAGTTATATTAAATGAGGCGAGTATATGGGAAATGCTGTGAGCACTTCATAGATTCAAAGGCATAGGGAGAGGAGGTGGTGGAGTACTCCAACAAGGCCTTAAAGCTTGAGGAAATCTTAGACATAGTTTGTAATAATTAAACATATCTGTAATGCAGTCAAGTCTATAATATATATAATGTATGTGCATCTTATTATGTATATCTGCAGTGGTAATTGTGTCAACCCCAGTCTCAAGTACAGATTTTATTTATTCATTCACACTGGTTTCATTGAGTTTTTGGTCTCCCTAATGTCTTCGGTGTATCTCATTATCACATTATTACATTAGCGTCTGCATTATCCTGGTGGCTATAAGTTGCTGCCCATTAAGTCATTTCATCTCAGTTTTTTTGTTGTTTTTTTTTTACCTTAACGACGATGCTACTCTGGCACATTCCGCGAGCCTTCCCACTTTGGGGAAGGTGCTTATGCCATAATGATTATTATCATTAAGAAGATATTAATGTGCTTAGTGTTTGCGACCCAGCTGCTCATCATGGCCTGAGCTCCCTGCCGGGGAGGGGAAGAGAGCTGCTGCCAAAACGGACAGTGCACGTAGGCCACCGCCCACCTGTCCAGAGGTTTCAGGGTCAGTGGAGGTCACACCTACCTACCTCCCTGCCCTCTGCTGAACTGGAGGAGGGATGGCTCAGAACACAAAATTGGAGGAGATGAATTGTGTTATGTGGAAAGTTAAAAAGCACTACCGAAATTAAAGTGATTTCGGCCCCGATTGTAAGCACCTTCCTCATATACAATCTCAGCATACATATTAATTATAGTTATGTTACTCCGCTGTAAAGGGAAATGTATGTTTTCCCTGCAGAGACTCATGCCACATAATTATTCATTGAATTTCAATCTCTCAGGCTATTCTCAGACTAACTTTCTTTGTAATAAATCAGAGTTTTGTAAATAAGTTTTTATTTTCTTAATTGATTTAATTACAATCACTTCCCAAAATCTTCACCTTTTCTACATTATAAAAAGACGTACAGTGATGACTCCTGTTTTGAAGGCTCATATTCACTCAGATAGACACGTGTGGGGAAGAAGGCAGCCTGGCTCAGCCTCTTTCAGTCTCTCAGTTTCAAATTGCTGCTTCATTAAGGCTTGGAAAAGAAACCCATGGTTACATTTAATCAAACGAATCGGTATGGCAGACCCACATAATCAATCACAATCCTTACCCAATATGCTACATTCTGTAACTACCAAGCTGGCTTAGAGAAAAGTTAATTATGGTCCCTCTCGCTGCTCCTCTGCCGGGGTTGCTGTGATATTATACTGTTTCTGCAGTTGTTTTCATTATGCAAACATGGACTGTGTGTTTCACACATACAGACTTTTGCAATTCATACAGTCATTTCATATTTCTCCTTTTTGCACTGCTTGTTCCTGACACATGGACTGGGGGTTTGTTGGGGAGTATGATGTGCCATATCTGGAATAATCAAATTAACTATTAATGATTTTTTGCTCTCAAACTAACATTTGTGTTACACAGTGGGCTGCAGTCAGTGATTTCGTTCATATTTCATATGTTTTGTGTCCATATGGATCTGTTCTCACTGTCTCTCTCTGTATGAAATCGTTTACAGTTTGTTTCTGTAGACTACTTTCTCACCCCACATCCCTGAGCACATTTTATGTGAATGCAAACATGCACACACTGTACACTAAGGCACATGCATGCTCACACACAAACACTGTAAACATAATGTACACACTCATCACTCAATCCCACCATCTTTTTTTCTCTTTCCTAGTCTTGTGTGTTCTTTCTCCCTACCTTTTCACTTCAGCGCTCAGCCTCGCACCACAATCAATGTGCTCCACATAATACACAATAGCAAGGAAACACACACAGGCATGCACACACAAGGTAGCTAGGTTGGTGGGGGCCATGGCTGCAGCTCTTCTGCGCAGTCCCAGAGCGGCTCCCGGGGCTCGGCTGCCAGTTGTTTGCCAGCGTCTCCGGGTGGAATTCATTCAAATTAAAGCGGTGGAATGAGGCCCGAGTCCCAGAATGCCTCGTCCCTCTCCTTCATCAGCATTCCGCCGATGAGAGTAATTAAAGCAGAAATTAATTCTGCTGTAAGCAGAGGAGCCACAGAATAACTGATATTAGAGGCTGGATGATGAATGCTTGGCATCAAGGGAAGTCTCAGGGGAGGAAGGGGAAATTCACAGATCTCTTTTTCTTTTTCTTTCTTTCTTTCTTTCTTTTTCTATCATTAAACTTTCCCTCTCTCTGCCCACTCCTGTGTTTTTATTTCTTTGGTTTATGTTGTCTACATTTCTCTCTTATATGTGTTAGTCTCTCTGTGTCTGCTTACTACTTGCCCCTTCTCATCTTTACATTTCTTTCATCCTCTGTAGCAACATTTGTCCTTCCGCGTCGCCTAAGAATTGCCACAGAGAGCCAAAGCCATTGGTTTTAGCATGACTGAAGACATCGCCACTAAGCCTCCTCTGCTCAGCAACAGTATTTCACATTCTGTCAGCACTGGTGCTCTCATTTTCAGTCAACAGGCATATTAGAGTATACTGATGCTGCAAATGCTAGTGCTGTTGTTTGTCAACAGAAGCCAAAATGTGAGTGCTTTCAGGTGAATTTTGTAATACCAGGCGTGCCACTATTAAGTATCACAGAAAATATATAAATCAATGCAATTATTAATCAGAACCAGAATGTGAGCAACCATTTAAATACATACTTATTGAATTAGATTGTGTATACAGAGTGGCTTGGAGCTAAATGGTGTGTATTATTTTCAAGACAAACTGTCTTTTTGCTCAGGCATAGTTTGAGACTGTACCTCGAAGCTCTCCAGATGATGTGATATTCTACCCAGGATGATTCAATGATCCCCCACGTCCCCTGACACTTTATTTTTGGAATAGCACATCTTTAGCAAGAGCAGTCACAAGACTGAAAGACAAACAACTGAACTCATGAAACACTGAGGGTGGATGAGGCTGTCAGTAAGACTATTTTCCTCTCTTAGAATCAAATGGAATTGAACAAAGGTTAGCTCTATGGGGCTTTATGGTAATGTGATATACAATGCTGCCATGGAATTTGCCAATGCATGTCTTAGCACTGTCTGACTCCAAGGAGGGAGTGAATGGTAATTGAGCTGACCTCTGCCCCTCCCTCTCTTATTCTGCCCTCTGGGTAAAAAGCCTGAGGAGGTAATAAACAATAGATAGATTTGTCTTGTTTGTATTGCAGCTGCCGCACTCTTAATGACACACAAGACTGGTCTCTATTTTGAAAATAATGCAGGTAGTTGTATTGCATTTTTAATTGAGTTGTGCAAGAATATCTAAATCAGATGTAAATGATTGGGAGCTCAACCCAAGAGTTACTGACCATTATTAAGAATTTAGCAGGCTGGCATGGATTTGAAACACAGAATGAATGATTAGAAACCATAAAGGGCCCAAAAATGAGATGTAAACTGGAGACAGGGACTAAACCAACCACAAACCTGATGAAGAGGCTAGTTTGGGAGGCTGAAAAACTGAGAAAAGACTTCATCTTCACTGACAAGTAATGCTAAGTCTTAAGGGAACAGGGCTCTTTTCGTTGCTCTTTTTTAGCTGGATTTTTTTATGTTAGTACATAGTACATGCCACATGGTGATAGACAACAGAATGACTCACCACACTGTACCTGTAATGTAGATTACTCACTTTATGTGTACACATATTAGTTTTATTCTAATATACAATATGTACTTTTTGGAATTTGCTGTAAGTACTTCATCAGGTAATACCTGAATATGTAAACATTACATGTTCCCCTAGAAGTTATTTCTACAGCAGATATATTACAGTAATATAAACAAACTCAATAGTGGGTGCCCAAATAGATTTGGTGATGGAGCAGTGGCTAAAACACATGCCTCTGGTGTGAGAGACCTGGTTTCTAATCCACTGTGAGAGGCATGCGACCTCTGACATGTATAGCAATTTTAAGTCGCTTTGGATAAAAGCGTCAGCTTAATGAAAAAATGTAAATGTAAATGCAATAGTAATGCATGAAGTGCTCAGTCTTAATGTCAGTATTCAATAAGGGAGAAAAATAGGTGGCTTTTTTATTTTAAATGGTGGATGTCTAATTCTGCAGTGAAACTCAGAAACACACAGTATGAAAGCTAAATATTATTCCACCCCCAATCTTCCATGTCATTTGGCTGTTTCTCTTTCCACTCTACATTTTCTTTATTCTTTCTTTTGGAAAGATGATTTGAAGTATGAACCCAAAATAGTAATCATAAAGCAAAGGCATTTCCTCTAAATTATTTAGTAATGGTGTCTTTTTATAGACACAAGGTTTACCTATGGACCTTACTAAAAGCATTTTACATAGCAGCAGTTTTCAGAGTGTATCTGCAGTGGATCATATTGCTGTAGTGAGTGATATTTTTCCCTATCATTCAGAATAGTGATGCCGTTATGAAAGGTGAGGGCACATCTTGATGTCTGCCATCCCGGAAATGATGGCAGCATTGTTTGTTTGTCTACTTTGTTCCATACACCAATAAAAATACACTCAAAATGAAACCTTGCTGTAACGATGACCTTAAATGCAATGACACTCTTTCCCATAACATTGTCCTGTCCAATAGTCCAGAACTCCCCTAGAGGCTTTACAGCAAGTCTAGGAGGAACCAAATGAGAGAGAAATCGATTACTTTCCTCTCTCCACTGTCTCTGCCCTGGCTGAATTACTGAAACAAGATGCTGCACTTAGAGGAGTCTGGAGAAGCAGAGGGATAGAGAAAGAGAGGTGGGGGAGAGAGAAACACTTTTAGGGACATGGGTGCCATTTAGACTAGGACCAGCTTCTCTCAGAAAGCCACTAAAAGCAGTGAATGATCCTCTTCCTGTCCCTGGCTGGGAGGCGGTTAGCCTCCTGTGGTTAGGTGAATACAGAACATACACTCAAGTTTGAGGTCAAAGCAAGATCATGAAAAATAATTAATTTCTGAAGTCCAAACATGACAATCCTACACAAATTACTGTATCAATTTATCCTTAAGTTGAGCTAAGCATATCACAGTTATGGTCCATCCAAAAGCGTAAGACCAAGCCACATGGTTGACCAGGCCCGATCCAATGTTGTTTCCTAATGTCAAATGAGTGTTGTTTAACATCCACACCAGGTTTTATTGTCTGAACTATGAAGATGAAAATGAATCCCGCTCGTTTGGTAGACAGAACGTGGTGCTTAAGGGACCCAATCCCTGTAAGTGCCATTAAGTGGAAATTGCCGTTCACATATTCCAGTGGTTTGATTAATTACACTCTCTCATGTGCTTTCATAAAGGCCCAATGAAATATGGGGAGCAAATTGCATTGTGTTCCTGTATCCTGTTATGTAAAAGCAGTTTAATTATTGACACATGTTTTGCCACCTGGCAGGGGAAAGGGTGGTTGGACATGAATAGAAATCATACAATAGATATTATGGACGGGTAGAGCTAGCACTTGAGCTGCCATGTGTTTCCGTATCTGTGACTCAATTTATGTCCCCGTCTTCACCTCGCCTCAGGTTCTCCTGCTGAATCAGAGCAAAGAGCAAACGTGATCAGCTGGATATGTCACCGTTGTAAAGGAAGCATTTTGTAAAAGAGACTGCACTTTGAAACCTCTTTAACTTTTTGCAGCAGGACTGCTTTTTGAAAGGTCTCTTCTAATAAATATGTAGTTAAGGAGATATTTTGTGAAGGCTACACCGTCTCTCTAGGGGATTAAAAGATCACTGCTGGCTTTGTATGATATCTTAAGATAGCTCTTTCTGATCAGAGTACAGGCTTAGACACTGCTTAGTTACTGAAGCACTGTTACTTTGAACTCAAGGAAGCAGTGTAAGAAGACAACTAGCAAACTTGCAGTTTAAACATAAATGTCTTTATTCCTATTTGTCTTCCTTTTTCTTTGTTCCTGAGAAGTGTTTTCCAAGAGCAGTGACCTCTACTGCCAAGGAGACTAAATAACATCAGTGTCAGGGCAATGCTTCCCTTCTGTTGTAGCCAGTAGTTCTTAGGCGCCACTCCATTCTGTATTCTACATTGTATGTGGAGGTATTAGCTCATAAAACCCTCCTACTGTCATATGAACCCACTGCTGTCCCTGAGCTCTATATGAACAGCAGGGCTCTGATACTTAGTCCCAAGCTGTTCCTGTTTGCCCAAAACGATCAGGCCTGGCCTCATGCTCTCTACCTGATCTAGTTGACTGGGCTGTGTAAGTTAGGTAGGCAGTCCCTGTCTCCATCCCCCTCCTCCCTCCCAATATGCACTTGGACCCGGGCTCAGGCTGCACCTTTTGTGTTCCACAGGGATAGGGGGGCCAGATGGAGGAATTTGATTAACCAGCAGTGGAGGACCAAATGTTCAATTGGATACAGAACCAGTTGGAAGGAGGGAGGGAACGAGGGATGAGGCAGGGTAGAGGAAGAAATCTAAAATGGCTGGTCATGTGCGCCGGCCAACACTTTCCAAAGGGGAGCCCAAACAGACACTGAGGTGTAGTAATGCAGAAGCCCTTTTCCAAGTACCAGCTGGGCCTTTTAGGAGTCTCTATCCCCACAGCAGACACCCGGCAGCCTCCGAGCAGCTTGACTTTACCATATGTGGAACTTTTTTATGCTCCACCTGGTTTCCCCAGGGGACCTGTGCCGCTGGGACGCCGGAGGCAGGTGAATTGCTCTTAATGCAAGGCACTGAATCACTGGGCCAACAACATGAGGGAAGTGCCTAGGGAGAGGAAATGGATCTGCAGAAAGACTGGCGCGGACTGGCGCGACCTTGGAGCTAGTGCCTGCTGCAGAGCAGAAAACGAGGCCGTGTGACGTGTCATTGTGCCTCCACTCACCACACACCTCCACTTTAATAATACATTTCTTACATTGTGTATCATTTCACAAAGTGCTTTTTAAAAAGGAGCTTGATCCATTTGTAAACTGAATGCCTTTCTCAGCTTCCATTTAGAGGCTCTGTGTCTGAGTTTCTCCCTGTCTGTCCCTTTTCCCTGTAATTCAGCTGTTTCATATAGCGATCTATTGATATTTATTTTGCAGTATTGGTTTAGCAAATGCAGTATGACAGTATTTTGTTTTACATGATTTTTGTTACAATCTAAAATTTGCTTTTTTCCAATGGAAATATTAATTTACTCAGTAACATCAGCTGTTGTACTTCTGATTAGATTTTTTTTTACTTGCATAGTTTGAGAGTCCAGACCATCAGGACAGGTAGGTCAGATGAGGGAGATATTGCCTGGACAGTCGGGGTGTGGTCACTCTCCTGCTTGCACCTGTCTCACTGAGTCTGTGGCACAAAGCCAGAGGTCAGGGGTCACCACAGGGGGCTGTCAAGGTCAAAGGTTTATCACTCTCCAAGGGGTCCTGGAGCCATCACTCAGACCCTACAGTACACACAATCTGCCCAGTTGAGTTTTTTCTTCCCCCACTTTTTCTAATCCTTCCAAATGGCTCGGGCAAAACTCCTGACAGCAGCAAGAGAAACAAACTGTGGGGTGTGGAGCTCTAAGCCATCAGCTGGAGATTTCACTTTGAAAAGATTCCCTTTTACTCACTGCCCTTTCCACCAATCAGAGGGCCCGCCAGAGTCCAGGCACCCAGAGCAGCTGCCCTCTGACCCTGCCAGCGGTTGTTGGTTTATTTTGTTTGGGCATTTTAGAGAGGATGGGGCTGCTTTTGACAGGTCAGGCAGCAGGACTTGGATGAGGTCTTTAGCAAAGACAGCCAGAGCGGGAGAATTTCACAGCTCGAGAAAAGACTCAAGCCACCCCTAACTGGTGTTGCCGTTCCAGTATTACACTCATGTTGCTGGAGAGGTTGTCATATTCATTGAGACATGTGGAAAATGGCCCATTTTGAGGGAAAAGAGGGGCCATTCATGCAAAGTCAATTCCATCAAGCAGACAGAAATTCCTCGATACCTCTGTTTATGCAGCTGTGCCCTCCGATCAAATTACACCAACCCTTTTGCAACACCCACACCTCCTTCTTCCCCTTATGCTGGTTCCCCATATCTGCTTTGAATGTGCCAGGAGCCTCAGATGGGTCTCCCATTCACTAGGGAGAATGGGAGAGGTAAAGAGACATGAGGGGCACGTAACCCAGAGTTCCACCTACCTGCAGCAGTAATTGAGGCAAAGCCACAATGCTTCCATGGGTCAGAGGAGGGGCCTGTGATGTGAGGGATACGTAGGGGCAAGTAAAGGAGGCACATCCCCAGAGAAGTACTAACCGTCATGCTGTAGCACCAACTCTGACAGACCGCAGGGAATGGACCCGCCGCAATGAGCCTGTCAGCTGTTCCAGCAGCGCAGAGCGATTGTGGAGCCCTCCACTGGGACTGTATTACTGAAGGCTTTTCTTCTCTGCCTCTGTTTTATTTTTTGGGTGGGGAGGGCAGGGTTGCAAGTCTGTGTGTGAGAGGGGGTGTTGAGGGGTATAATTGAGAGCACAGAGGGAGCTTCGTCTCTCCATCTTATGATTTGGAGGTGAAGACAAGCGCCCTCGGGGGCCCCCTGTCAGAGCTTTTGGGCGCGCTCAGTGCAGACTTCAATAAAAACACACAAAAAGAATTCCCCCACAAGGGCGCCTGGCTGAATTGCTGACGCCAATGTAAAAGATTCCGTTTTCTGTGAATCATTTAGTACGCGACCCTGAGCTCTCTACACAACGTGACAATAACAGGAACACCCCCTCCCCGCGTCCTCCTTATCATGAAAAAAAAAAGAAAATTGCTACAAACCTAGAGAATGCTGAATTATTTTTTTCACACGTACAATTTCACACATCGATCACCCTCTGCCACTCCTCCATTTTCCTCTTCCCCTCCCACCTCTCACTCCTCTTTTCTTTTCCCCTCTCACTGTATTCCTGTCATGACAAATGTCAAACACAGTCCATTAGGAGAGTGTTTTTTTCTTTTTAGTAACCAAGAGCTTGCCAAGTCGAATGTGCGCTGGGACAAGACTGCTGCGGAAGCATCACATTGGAGCATCAGCATCAGATATTTCTGTGAAAGTAACAGAAATGTTTGAAGGTGTTGTCACAAGCTCACAGGTTCCTGCTGTTTGTGTGCACCAGAGGGAAATGGTGCCTTCTCACCCCTTTTGTCTCCTCCCTCCCCATTGTTGTTTTTAAACTTATTTCTCTGTTTAGTTGTTATCACTTTTATTGTGGTTAAGACGGGTTTTTTTGTGGGTTTTGACAGAGGGGGTCGGTGTTTTAGTCAGAGTTAAAATTAGAGGAGTTGCTTTTCTGTGTGACTTGGAGACATGTCATCTTCTAGAAGCGGTGGGGAGTCTGTCAGTCACAGCCATGGTGTGTTTTAATCATCTCTGTCCCACTTGGAGATGCGCTGACGGTTAGAGTGAGGGTTCCCTCCCCTGGACAATACCAGTATGCCAGAATCTCATACACTCTGATGTCAGATGTAGGAACCAGTTTAGAAATATGAGACATTTCTTCCTCGAGTTAATCCTACAAATTCAATGGGGGACTCATGCGATGTCTGGTGAATTTGAAGACACATCAGTGTGTTTGAAGGTTTTTTGTGATCTTTCAAAAGATATGACAGTTAGAAGGAGATTGGCAACAAAATAGCAGGAGTTTGTCACTATAATAAGAGAATGAAGCTGATAGAATAATCAAAACCCACGACATCTTAGAAGCTTAATGAGCAAGGGCTCCCCCCCAAGCGAGCAATAATAATAGTATTTTGTAATTCTATAGCCCTTTTACCGTAATAATACTCCAAGGAATTTTAAATAGATATTTCTTTGTAAAGCAAAGTAGGTTAGACTGCAAATTATATTTTCTATAATGTAGCAGTGATGATGGGAAGTGTGTCTTCACAGTATGTCGCTGACAGGGAATTTGCACCCCAGAAGCCAGGAAACTGCAGTAGACTCAGGCTGCAGATTCCCTTAACCCTGTGCAGAAGTGGCCACTAACCTACACCCATCCAGCTCGCTCTCCTTTAACCTCAGCCCCCGTCTGTGCATGCTCCCTGCAGACCTCTCCAGAGATATGGCCTCTCATTTCTGAGAGCATCCTCTGATAGTCTTAATGGACAAGTAGTCTCTCTACAAGGCCAGGAGTGCTCTCACTGAAAAGACCACTCTGGGCATGTCTGGGATAAGTACTGTCTCTCGCCTCACATCTATCTAAGGTTGTGTTTATGGTCATAAATTAAAAGAGCCGTCAGACAGCAGTGAGCATGGACGAAAGGTGAGGAGAGGAGATGCTTTTGATGCTGCACTTGCCTTAACATAATTAATTAATAAATAAAAATTAATTAAATTAAAGATAAATTACAAATATATGTAAAAGTTGTGAAATCTAACTCTTAATCATAACATCCTTTCTAATTGCAGCTAGAGTGAGGAGATTTACATTTTGAGCATTTAATGGCCACCAGAGTGACGTACGCCACTAAATTGAGCTTTAAACAGAAGTACTTAGAAAAATATTCCTACAAGCCCCCAAGCAATTAGTCCAGCTGCCTGCCTTTGTCCACCTACCCATTGTGTTCTTTGTAAAAACCATTCTCTTATACCTCCACTTACTCCATCCTTTGAGACGCCATTGGAAATCCAGGGCTCTGAGTTGAACCCACAGTTGGTTAAAGTGTAATGAAATGTATGTCATGTCTCTGGCTCTCTCCCTCTGGCTTCCCCTCACCCCTGGCCCCCTGAAAGCACCGCCTTTGACAGGAAGGCCTCTGTGGCTTCTTCTGCAGTGATCTTTAGCCCCTTCAGGTCCCATTGACTATTTCAGGACGTCCCTGTGATTTGAGGGTGGACTCAACCGTTCACGCATGCTTCAGAGCAATCAACTGAGGAGAAAAATAGACAGATAGATGGAGTGGAAACCTCGTGCAACTAAACCAGCTCTCTGGAAAATACTGCCTGGCCACATAAAGAAACACAGGCAGCCTATTATTAATGTATTACAGGATGCTTATTGAAAAACACTAAGTTGGTCGAGCTTATTATATATCGTGTGGACCTAGCTGTGTTCTTTTATTCTGCAGTTTACAAGGTTTTTCTGCTATGTGGGCTCTGTCCTATATTGTACACATAACATAAACTACAGCTACAGAAATCAGGAGCAGTTTCTGTAAAATAACTCAAGCTGAGCCTTTCCAGATGATGCACATTCAAATTTGAACCTATATTGACTCAGTTGTTGGTATCTGTTTATTTATCATGTATTCAATCTTTATGCAGATGAGGGTGAACAGCGCATGCATGGAACACTTACCTTGCATCTGTATGTGTGTATGTTGATGAGGCTGTGTATGCAATTTACCTGAAGCTTTTTTGAATGTGTGAACGCGTGTATGTGTGTTTGTTCCCAATGTGTACATCTGTGTGTGGACGTGTGTCTGTGCATGGATATTGCAGTTTGGAGAGAGTGTGCATGTCCACTATATTAGACAGAGCGTGTGAGGGGTGCCTCAGCGTGTGTGTACTGCTGTCTGTTCAGAGCTCTCAGCGCCAGCAGGGTGCGCCATTCCAATTTACCCATCAGCCACGGAGGTAGGGGGTAAAAGCGCAGGGCATCACTGTCGGAGATTTCACATTCGAGGGACGAGATTACCAGTCAGGGGACCCCTGTGTGGAGGTGATGAGGGAGGGAGACTGCAGGGGCACAGTGTGGGGGAGTTGGGACTGTTGGGGGACGGGG